>JAYMTO010000573.1:0-11624 GCA_036898065.1 California macrophylla | reverse complement strand
AGAAATTCATGTGCAAGACACGTGATCGACAAAAATGGACGAACTTTGTTTCAGTCAATAACGGTGAAAAAATAAATCCATTTAAAGTTTTGAAACTATGGATAATTATGTGAGAAACGTTTAAAACTATGTGCAGTCAAGATTTCCTCTTTAGTAAAATTCAAATTGAATCTAAATGGTACTGCTTTTGTTATATACAAATAAATATCAAACCCATTATCCATCTCTACAAGGTTATATTTTTTTTGTTAAACCGGCGGCTCATATGTGATATGTTTATTACTGTTTTATACTTTTATTCCAAATAAAAGAAACATACATAAAGAAGAGCCATATCCTAAGTTTCCAACATGTTATGAGTTGCAAGCTAAGCAGAGAAAAAGGATCACTTTCTAGGATGCTCTGTCCCATACCGTCTTGCTTATAATGGGTCCCGTTTTTATATTCAGAGCCCCGAGAACACAAAACCCAGTTCGGTTTAATTATCTTTGCAGATTCAACTGTTTCATGGTAATGTTCTGCGGCAATAATTCACTAATTTAACAGTAAGTGTCAGACAAAATAACAAACCCACCAGGCACCAGGAACTTGTATTGTATAGAAGAGGCGTCAGTATCACAATTCTTACAACAGTGACCATCTACTGTACCTCAGGTTGACCAAACCTTAACTTCTGTTTGGTTACCAAGAAAAAAAAAATACAATTGACATTAACGTTTTCCTCTTGTTCAGCCATACCCATCTATCTTTTCATGAGAGAATTGGGAGTTGAGATTAAATGTTATAATAATTGGGTACGTCAGGTGGGTGTACTGATATGGACCTCAGAGGAGTTAGAAAATCGCACTATATTGACCCAACGTGTTTTCTTCGTTCAATTAATTCTCTAGAACCAAACAGCAGCAACAACAAAAGTTTGTACTAATTATGAATTAAACCAGCAACCGGTTAACAAAAGTTGACTAAGCAAACATATGGGTCCAAGAAGACATTCATTGTCTGTTACACGAGTCGGGTGTGGATTAGTTAATGAGTTAATAAGCAAAGTTTGATTAAGATATATAATGAGAGAGGGTTAGGACTGAAGAAAAGGTAGTGACTTGAGAGACACTTCATATTATAATTGTTGTTAAAGTAACTAATCTTTATTTAGAAATGTCTGTCAAATCAAGTATATTTGTGTGGGTACGTATACATATCCCTCACTGAAAGTAATCTATTTGTGCAGCCAAAATTGATTAGATGGACATAGACATCATTTTTTTGTATTAAAGAAACATTTTCTTAAAATTCGAACTTGCGAAAGTGATTTTTAATGTATGGCACTACTTCTCTAATGTTCATTCACATTATGTTTTTTAGACTTAGAGGGTGTAACTGCAGAATAAAAGGACATTGATTCATGCAGAAGAAAAGTCCACAGTGGTATCGTTCTATGCCCTTCATCTCATTTCAATTGTTTACGATGTTACAAGTACATGTTTAGTTTAATCATTTTTATTAAAAATTCTCGTTTTGAACACAAAATTCAAATACTTAAAATCATTTGATAAGCAAAATTTGATTACAATTCAACCATTCATTTTCTGATGTGAAAATCAATCGTGGATGGGAAATCCTTTTTATTGAGATAATTATATCCACTTGAACTTGTTGCCATATTGGGAAAGCCAAATGCCAGCAAAAAGAATCGTGTTAGATAGGATGTATAGTAGTTTTGAAACCAATAAAATATACTCTTGGCACAGATATTATTTGATTTAGTGGAATCAAAATGGATGGGAATGGAGTTAGCTTAGGGAAGAAGAGATGTTTAGTTTTGGATCAAGTCAATGAAAATGGTTTGGTGCAATAGATTATATTGCTACAGCTTTTGATTAATCAGTCATTATTGTTCTCCCCATGTTCTCGGCTTGCTTTCTGTGAGTTACCTAGTGGATCACATAGTTAAAAAAGCTTTCAATCTACTTGCACTTGAAGGAATCGTACTTATCAAAAATCGTCATTAGAAGCAAAGTATGAAGGAACAAGTCATATCACACTTCATAACCATAAACTATTTATCTTTTTCCTGGGTGCATTACTGAACATCAGAAATTATATGATTCATACACCAGTAAAAGAGTCTTCATTCTATTTGATGCATAATGATATATTTACGTTTTTGGCTGCTAAGTAAAATAGTTTGGTGTTGTTGTCGAGTGGCGGTATTGAATCTGCTACAGCAACACTCAGACCACTTGATTGAACAACTGAAATCGGATATACAACAATAGTGCAAGTAACTGCCCGATACATATAAGTATTTTCTAATTTACAAGATAATCTATTTAATAGGCTTCAACAAAATTTATCCATTGTTGACCAGTGGAATCAAGCTGATGAGATTTGCAACTCTGAAAGTCAACTGCTTCAGTTTTTGGTGCTTCGTGTTCATGCATCGGACACTTTGCTGATGATCACTGAGGCGTAATTGGCAATACTTGACTCTGGCGATTGTCTAAGCCGTCCAATAATTGGAAATAGCTCTGATGATCGGAGGAACTGTCTGCAGGGAGGGTATCCACACATCTTTGCCAGTGAAAATAGAGCTATCTTTAAAGGCGACTCGTTTACTGCATCTCTTCTGCTAGGATTCAGGGCTACTGCTGAACATTCAGATACCAACTTCAATAATGCCTGCAATGTAACAAAACAAAACAAAAAACATCAGACCATCATTTAATTAAAGCAGTCATTGAGTGTTATATCTTCTAAGTTCTTATTCAAACAAGATTGGATCAAAGCAGCCTTTGTGAAAGCCATTTGATTTTTGATGATGATTTTAATTAACAATGATATACTTCAGTTTTAGATGAAAGATAAAGAATTATCCTTTGGTCATGGCAGACATTATTATATAATTGCATATATGTCCCGCACATAAAGAGATTGAATTAAGGTGGAATAGCTACAATGGATAGAGATCAAAATAGTACTGCGCTAACCTGCATGGCTCCTTTGGACACGATGTCCTCACAGAGCCTGTTGGAGTTGCGGACAAGATTACTCAATGCACCCGCTGCATTTGCTTTGGTCTTGTCTTCCTCAGATGAAATGAGCAATCTGGCTAATTGAGAAATAGATCTCCTGAGTTCGTCGTATAGTGTATCATTATGATATGCGGCATTTCCAATCTACGAGAGACAGAGGGATAAGTAGTGGCATATCTACTAGCATGTAACTTGACATGTTTATACAATTTTACTCAAGAAAAATGAAACTAATAAACCTTATAAAAAAATAAAACCACAAAGTTATATACATATGCAGGAGTTCTTAATACAACAATCTCTGCAAGATATTATAAATGTGCTTACTGCAAAACAGGCAAATTTCCGTGTGCGTTTATCTGGATCAGCACATCGATCAATGAGGAGACTGATAACCTGATGCTTGGCCTAAGAAAATTAACTTCACAAGTAAGAACATGCACAAATCTAATACAACCTTCCAAAAATTTCATCTGTTACAAACAGCTATGATTAAATCAACTATAATAAAGTCAGGTGGAAGTTGCTTTAAAATCCAATAGACCAGAAATAGACTTTGTAAAACATCCACAAAAAATCTAGATCAGGAGTTCATAATATTCTTGTTCTTTTCACTTACCAATGAACTATAAAAGTAGGAGCTATGCCGACACATGTTGCCCAGAGCACTGCAAGTCTTTGCGCGTACATTGGGATCCTCATGGGTAAGAAAGTCCTTCAAGATGTCCAATATATCTGCCCCACTAATAAACTCATAGAAACCCTGTATAACCACAACACCAAACCCGTAAATTAGCCAGTCACAATTTCAGAACCTCTAATATCACATGTTATACTGGTTGTTCAGATATCCACTGAACAGACAACCAGAAACAAGAGTACATTATTGAATCTTTAATGCCTGTAGAATATGAGTGCAAGCTAAGCACGGAAGATCAAAGTAGTATATGAACAAACCTTAGAAGTAAACTTTCAATAAAAAGAAAGGAAAAGTTGGAGTTAACATGCTTGAAGTAGGTGGGTGCACAAACATTACAGAATCATAAATAGCAATCATAGTACCACTAGTATAAAAACTAATAACGCTTCACCAGTCTGCCATGCCTAACACCAGTTTTTAGCCTTGCGGGACTGCTCAAGATACAATGAACTAAGTGGAGAAAAAATAAAATATTTTATTCCAATATCTTATAGAACAGAGAAATCGGATTGAAGTGTGCACAAGTATTACCAGAGTATATTGAGTCATATCTTTGTGAATGAATACTAAATAATTTATAACAGTAAATGATGAATTACTAAGACTGTTTATTATTCAGGAATTGCCCTTCAAAGCATGTACTACTAATCATGAGGCAAATAACAGCTAAGTTAATGGCTAATATAAAAACATATGTATGCCATATATCTGAAACCGACCTTATCCATGCGAGCTAGATCAGAAACTATCATCAGAACATCCAGAGTGACCTCTCTTGGGCACGAACTATCTAGCAACCTTCTTACTCGGTTGGGTTCGAGCAATCCCTTACCAACAAGTTGAACTGCAAGAGGACGATGGCTCATCATTTTAGCAAGGAAGGCAACAGGCCTTCCCAAATCTTTTAATTCCATATGTTCCAAGCATCTCAAGATTATGCGGGGTACCCCAACCTGTAAAAGTAGAAGCAATAGAATGAAAAAACACATAGGGTCTTTCAGTACCAAGTTTGAGGCATTATTCAGCCAGTTAATATAATGGCAGATTTAAATATGGAGTAACAGATGACCTGGTGGAAATATATAATTAAGCATATGCTGATACTTAGGAGGTTTGTAAACACTTCCTTTACCAATATGGCTAATAAGTATCAGGAGAGAATATGGTCGTCTACATAGTAATAAAGTTATCATTATAATAAGTTACTCCTTGACTACAATGTTGTATGGTTTGTTGGAACCTCTCAATAATCAGATAACCAATTAAGTTTGTTAAATTTACTCCAACTCAAAAGCTTAAGCAGTTAGGTGGAGGTCCTAACCTCCAGAAGGATTTTGATATACTTCCCCGTGTCTTCTTCAATAGCTTTTGCCATATCCTTGTCTTCCATGCATATTCTCCCACCAGGTGAACCCATATTGAGAAGGAACCCACTGTTTACGGATGCTGTAGCAGCTGGCAACCCTGGGGCATTCTGTACAGCAACAAATGGAAATGCTAAGAGATCAATCACTGCATTTATTATGTCTCTGATTCCATCCTTGCCACCACCAGGCCCAACCCAAAACTTTACAAGATTGAGATGGACATCTGAAATCAAGTTACAGAAGAGCTTCATGTGTTCACTTCTAATCAAAATCTGACGAAAAGTTACTATTCCTCCTGAAAGGCAATGACATATCGATGAAATTGTCCATACAACTCCTACAGGAGATAGCCCAACTTGATCGTTACTGATGTCCATTTCTTGAGAACTAGATCGGTTGTTAGCTAACAAATTAACAAGAAGCTGAGGAATGCCACTTGCACATAACTGTTGAACGGCTAATGGTCCTCCCCATTTCAGTCTACATTCTAACAAACCAACACATCCATCCCTAAGACCATGCCAATATGAGAGCAGACCATTTAGATTACTACTACCCACTTCATTGTCATTATGTGATGGAATCTTGAGTTGATCACAGAGTGTGGAAGTACGAGGAATCAAAGGCACTGCCATCTCAGAGACAGAGGACTCAACAGAAGTCCCTGATTCAAGGGATAGAATTGATGCAAGAGCCAGCATTGCTGATGCACAATGAGGTTGTAATGAAGTTGTCACCCTATCATCAGAAGAAAAGTTGTGGGCAAGGACTGAAAGTCGAGAAAGCTGCTTTTTCGGAACATTTGTGAGCATAAAGAGTGCAGAATTTCTTCCAGTCAACTTTAAACACTGTGCTATTGTTGAAAGAGCAAGGCATGAATGTATAATCAGGCTAGAAGAATTGGCCAATTTGCTTTTCAAGTTATTAGTTTCGCCTGGTTGTTGATCCTTAGTTGAAGATGAAGCACATAATGATATGATAGCAAATATCTCCGACAGAATAGTACCATCCCCTCCACCACTGACAATAGTAGCCACAGGTAGGGAACTTGGTAGACCACACAGGACATTTGGGACAATTCCATTATGCAGGCAGCACCTTGAAATAAGCTGAAACAATAGAAATTTTGAATTAAAAAATTACTCAAACATGGGGTAGAATAATATCTTTAGCATTATCCATACAGTGAAATATTTCATGAAAGTGTCTCAAATAGGCTGGTTTATTTAATTAACCCCTTGAGGAATTAAATAACAAAATGGCAGAAAACTGGAGGCTCGCATACACATAGAATAAGCAATCGAGAATAATCCAAAAGGTTGAAGTAGAGATGTACCTGGAGGCCAGCAGACAGGGTAGCCTCATGACGTTGGTGAAGGCAATAATAGATAGAAACTTGTACAGATTTTGATCTGAGAAATGCTCTTGTAACTGAATCAATAACCTTTGTTGAGTCCATCCCAACCAATGAACTTCGGTCTTTATCTCTAATATCAAGTCTGAGTAAAGAATGGCTCTGCAAAGCATTTAACGGGAACAAGTAGGCATTTTCTTTTATGAAACAGGTTTCAAATGCATCCACCAAAGACCAAATAGTCTTACATGCTTCACAAGCAGCACGCAAAAAATTGGAAGATCCTGCAATCAGACTTGACCCTGATGTTGCTAAGCAGAGACACAAATTATCCACTATATTAGAAGTTTTAGCTTGTTCCAGAATCTGTTTTACTGCTTCTTTCACCACTGGAGCAGAACCTGTCTTTAGACCCAATGTAGAAGATGCTTTAAGACCCTGAACCACTTTAGCTAATATAGTTGTGATGCAAGCACATGATTCATATAGTACTGTTCCAAATGCTCCTTCGTTGTCACCAACAACCTGACATTTACATATAAAATATAAAAGATGGTACAAGAAGGTATTTACTGAAGAACAATAACGACTGCAGAAAGAAAATGACCTGTGAAAAAACTTCAGCTAAGGCAACCCAGTGCGTGAAGTAGGAGTTCCCCACATCATTTCCATTTTTTTCTAACAGTTGTTTGAGGATTGAGAAACTCTGGCAAAAAGTGTACAATTGTGTCAGTCAGTGACCATTACAAGAAAAGTGACTGTAAAACATAGATTTATAATCGAACTTATAGGGATCTTCATTTATATGAGATTCTTTTCAAGGTATCAAGAAAATCCAATTAAGATCATTCTCCAAGATGTTCTCTTTGGTCTGACCAACTCAAAAATGCAACAGACCAATATCAGAAGCAATTACATGAATGCATCTGAGCGGGAGAAGAATGACTGAGTACATACTACCTTGAATAATAGGGAACTTGCAAAAATTTAAGTATCCTTAAATGTTTAATTACAGGTAATATTTAACACATAAGCATGGACACTGGGGGATAAAGTAGGCACAAAAGAAAAAAAAATATTGTTTGCTCAACTCATAGACTGCCCACATATTGATATGTTTAGTTAGTTTCATCAATAATGTGAAAATATTGTCCAGTAAATTAGAACTTCAAATTGATAGCATTTATGATAAAAAAAATTCTGAATACAATAAAGTTATGTACCTTTGCTATTGAGTCACTGATTTCAGACGATTTCAAGCCAACAAGAAAGGCAGTATAATCAAGAAGTTCACATATTACTTCATCAAGTAGCCCACTAGAATGGATAGCACCAGCCGCAATTAAGTTTGAAAGAATTCTCAGGGACTGATTTGAACTAAGAATGTCTCCATCCCTGTACGAGTTTTAACAACCAATTAGATATGGCAGGTAAAAGATCAGTACTATGTAGTATTTTTCCACTTCCGGTGCAATGTGATTCAACATGGTAATATGTGGAGTCTGTTAAGGATTAATAAGTTAAGCTTTTCAGTTTGTTAAGACACCCTTTTGGAGACACTTAGCAAAAACTCAGGGACCAATTTCATACACCGAGCAATAAAAAGATCTAGTTTACGCATCCCACATTACACTCTGTTCTTATTATCTCCTGAAGTCCTCAACTACTTTTCCTCCTTCTCCATCTATATCAATTATATCAAATATAAGAGATACTGAATAGTTGGAATCAACAGATTGGCAAAACACATTTTTCTCACATGCCAAATTATGTTGAATGTATGCTGAAAGAAATCATAGATTGCACTACAATTTCTGACCTTGGAAAGGAGCCAATATCGATAAGAAAAACAAACTAAATTTGAAATTAGATACAATAGACAAATGAACAAACAAACATCAAATCTTGGTCCAACAAACCAAGGATGATAATTGCAGACCATAAAAGAAAAGACCCAAGAATTCTCTTCAACAACAAAAAGAGAAAATAAAATCAGTAATAAGTCGTTGCACTTAGATGGCAAATTACAGGAGTGTAACCAATTCAGTAGTTAAAGAAGTCTACAAACAAATCAAAATCAAATACAGCACATTAACCTTACCGGCAAGAGTTTAGAGAGGCTTTAGACAACCTTCTTAAGGGTAACAAAACAAGTGCTAGTGCTTCATTATCTTCACCAATAAGTTTTGCACCTTTGACTGTGCGAGAATTGTTCTCCAATCTGTCCAATGTCTGACAACCTGAATATATCATACAAAAGCAATGTAAATGGGAAGCAAGATTTTTTTTTCTGACATATCTGCACTAAATGTAAGATATGTGCAAAAATATAAAGCAATGTAATGAAATTTTACAATGAAAATATGATTATACAATGAAACGTGCATAGAAATTTGACAAAACTGCAGCAATTACATCCAGGGAGAGAAGGGTAGTCAAATAAAAAATGGTGCTACACTGATCTTTACAAAGTAAAGAGGAATAGAATAAGGAAAACTATGAAGTTGTAATTTCTAAAAATGTTGAAGCATGTGCACAAGGGGACTATGATGACACAACCAAGCCATAATTTCCAGTCAAGACATCGAATGGTTTATCATAAGGAGTGGCAGTATGCAATGGAAAGAGGGACAGGATTTGAAAGTTGCAAATGTGAGGTTGCAAATCTATAACCAAAGAGGTCAGTGAGAAAATTACTAGCAGAAGAGACAAGAAAGGAAACTTTACTCCTAAAGCTGACATTTTTTGTCCAAGCAGAGAAGACAAAAATTCAAACATGCAATTTTGTTGCTCTACCTGATTGATTAATACAATTACTAGGACTATCAAATCCTGGGAACTCCTCATGCGGCAAATTGATGTAGCATACATACACCAACAACTTGCAAAATGGACACTAATATCCATTAAGTGAGAATGAAATATTAACAAAATTCTAATTTCAACACTGAAATATCTTGATATCAACCATTATCAGATCAAACAAGTTGTTCTTGTACATAAAACCTCAATACAACCAATTATATTATGATATCAATCAGTCACAGATGTACAAGCATAATATATCAGTGACATGGAAGCTAATCAACGACAAAAGGCCAAAGACAACTAACAAATATCATACTACTAAAATCACATATTTAACTACTAAAATCACAGATAAAACCGATATATTAAAATAGAATCATGCACCAGAATGAATACATATAGTATAAACATAATTAACAATCATTTTCTCCTAATTCAATGAATCAAAAATTAAAGCAGAACCCATAAATCTACACCACCATTTCTAAATAAATCAAGCTAGAACCATCTCAACAAGCACGAAAATTGTCAAAAATAAGAAGCACTTTATGAGAGTGAGAGAGAGAAGCAGATCGTTACCTGCTTATTCATCTCAACACCGATGGCGCGCTTGGTGACGTTCCAGACGACGCCGGTACGGCCGTGATAGAACTTGTGGGGCATACCCTTGTGGATGGCGCCATTGACCTTAACATCGACGTAGTCGCCGATCTTGTAGGTCCTGAGGTAGGTGGTCAGAGGAATATAACCCTTCTTCCTGAAGGGGCGAGAGAACAGATCTCTGGTGCGAGCTCTCAGTCCGTGACCAGCCGGCATTTCGTCTCTTCAGAGTCTCAACTGTGTGGATAAGCCCTAGTTGCTCCGCTTCCTCGTCTATTTTATATTGCCGAGTTAGGGCTTGAGAACTCTGTCGTTTTGACCCATGGGCTGCGTTTCGGACCACAATCTAGGCTTTGTCGACCTGGGCTTACGGTTGGGCCAGACAGGCCTAATCTTTGTGCTCTTAACTCTACAACACCATGCTAAATAACCAAGATGAGGCAGTCAACGAGTGAATTTGTTGTCTCAAAAAAACAAACGAGTGAATTTGTAGGTTTAAATTTGAGGGTCAAGTTTTACTACAAACCACCCTTATATTATATACTTACAAATACATTTGATAAGGAGGTGGCTCTTCAGATATCAAGGGAGGGTCAGAACAAAGGCTCGGTGGATCTGGGATCTAGCTCGTCGAGGTGTTTACATGGTTAAGTTTGCATATATTTAGGAGGCTGCATGGGAGATAGGCCAGAGGTCAGATCAACTCAGGGCCTGGTAGCAGAGGATCTGGAGTCTTTGAATCCACCTGGAGTTTCGTGCGTTCATTTGGTGTATCTTTCATAAGATTCTCCCAATGTGTACGGGCCTAGCAAAAAGAACTGTGTCAGAGCCCGTGAGTGTGGCTGGTGCCGAATATTAGAGAAGACTGTGGTTCATGTTTTACTCACATGTCGTGAAGTCAGGTCAATCTGGCGCGACAACTTTTTTTGGAAGAAGGCTGGATTCTTTCAGAGGGTTCTTAACGGGTGACCTGGTGCTCTTCATAACTAGTGCCCTATCGTGGGAGAAGTTGGAGGAGTGGAGCCTATTAGCCTACATGATCTGGGGGAAGAGGAACAAGGCTTACCACGTGGGTCGGAGCAGTGAGTCTGGGCCTTGTGATGGCTGAGTGTTCAGGATGGCTCCGAGAGGTTTGGGATGATGTCTCTCGGGATGCAAATCAAAGAGGAAACAGATAGGCCCAGAGTTGGATAGCGAGGTCGAATGCAACATCAGTGAGATCTCCGAAGCTAAATATTAATGCATGAGTAAGAGACGATGGAGCAGGTCTGAGGATGGTGATCCAGAACCACAACCGTAGGATTGTTGGTGCTTGACTCTTTTTCCGTAGTGGTTCATTTTCACCCCATTTGGCCGAGTTCTTGGCATTTCAGAAGGGGATGGAGTGGTGCAGTGCCCATGACTGGCAAGTGGCGGAAGTCGAGACATATGTTTTGAACGTCGACTCGTCCACATACCGTCGTTTCTTTAAGAGAATGATACTATGTAGAGGGTATCTGATTCTTGTTGATAGGTTTAAGTGATGTTGTGATTCAGGCTGTGTCTAAGCACAGTAATGTAGTAGACATATCATAACTCAGATAGCTTGTCGTGACTGGATTGAGTAGGTATGAGAGTTTGTAATCTCGACTGAGATCAGACAAATCGTTTTGTTAAATTTCATTTTCAAAACAAAAATAACAAACTGTATTGTTTTTTTTTTTTTTTAAAATTTAAAAAATAACGAGGCCACTTATTTTTTATAAATTGGGTAAAGCATGATG
>JAYMTO010000572.1:0-11631 GCA_036898065.1 California macrophylla | reverse complement strand
CATATTATTTGGATACCAATTTTTTATAGATATTCTATCACATTATAATCTCAGTAATTCATTTTTTAGATATAATAACTGCTATTGATTCTTAGTTTATACCATAAAATATGATTTTCACATATCACACGTTCCCATAATATTTATTATAAAAAGTTGTAAACTAATTGAGCTATTATGAAGTTTCTCAAGTCATTGAATGTTTAATTTGAGGTGGTTTAATGATTGAGTTAAACTCAAAATTAGGCTTTAATCATAATATTACTATTTATAAACTGACATGTTTTGCACATATCATGCATCAATTAAACATCATATTTTAGCTTCCTCAACTTGTATTTTGGACAGTGAGATTATTATTTCAGCACTTCCTTTAGGCATAAAACTGGATATATAGTCAGACTAGATTTCTGTTTATGGGACGAAGGAGAAGAAATAGATTGAAAAGATAAAAATCAATGTTCCTCTCAATCATATCAAATGCCAAAGGAGGATAAATAAGAAGCTTCAATAAACATGGCATAATTCAGATACTTGCTAGTGATTTACAAGAATCCCTGTATGGTGGCTACTTGTTTTAGAGTGAGTGCTCAACCTCATTTCACAACAATAACTAAACTAAACAGAGCCAACCTACTACTTCTTGTCTCATGTACTGGAGACCCCGAGATGTTTTGGGCTTTTCATGAAAGCAACGATACAAGAGAGACAAATTCCAGGGTTACCCGGCCCTTGGATCTCGTGTTGATGACGAAATGCTCCGGGTATTTCCTTAGTAACATCAGCAGGCCGTACCATGGTTTCCCCTTGGATTCAGGCCCCGGCCACTCCTCGGATGTGAGGTATCTCTGTACTCGACTGTGATGCCAGATATTAGTATTACCGTACTGTTCAACTAGCTGCAAAACAGAACTTGGTCATATAACCCGCATGCATTTCAATATCAGTTGAACAAAAAAGAACAGTCATAACGACAGGCAATTGTACTTAGGTGGTGATCCGGGGACATTGATCACCGAAGATGATAAGCAACTTGAGTAGAAATATTATGTGATGCATGGTTTCATGAATGAAAAGGTACAAGTACAAAATAGTACTTGGTTATTGCTGATACATGGTAATAATAATCATACAAATGTGAGCGGATGCCAGTGGATTGTGGATATGAATATGTGGTAGATCAACTTAGTGCAAACATTATTAACATCTGAATACTAGCAGAAACCCATAATTGCAATAGACAACTAGTTACTTATACATGAGATGGCCAAGGAAAATCTTCCTAGTGGATAGGGTGTCAACTGTTAATAACGGGTAGAAAAGAAGAACCCAGAAGGAAATTAGAACTAACACCAATGTTAAGAAGGAACAATATGCTTAATGGTAACAAGTGTTGGGTCAGCAGTATCATTATTGCAAGGCCCATGAGACACTATACCTCGAATGTGGTATGTATATACAAGATAGACAGGAAGGAACTAACCTCAACATGAAGTTTCTCCATAGGCATCCATTCTCCAGGACCACAAAGATCAGAGAGCACAGTCGCTACAGATGATACTACTTCCTTTTCTTCCAACTGCAGAAGTTGATGGCTGTCAGAATCACGATCAGTTCTTGATCTTCCATCTGCCTTCTTATCTGCAAGAATTAGAGGTGGTACAATGCCAATGGAAGTGCACTCTATTAGGAATTTGTGTTGTATCATCTGTAGGCACAATGTCAGTGAAAGAGCACTCTAAAAAGTTACAAAGCTAGAAAACAGAAGTTAGCAATACAATGACACAGGTGGTTAGAAACAGATATTGGACTTCGACATAATTATAAAAACAAAATGATGATAACATTAGCAAGAGACTGTAGTACAATCAACATTGCATCAGATACAAGCAAGCTGCTGCATGGATAGACCAGGAAAAACATAAATCAGATAGACACAATCAGTAACACTCCATTGTGGTCAATCCATTCCTGAGAATAAGTTGTAACTCTCAAACAAAAGCACCTATGAGAATTCTAAAGTTCAGCTAAGGGTTCAAACCAGAATGGAATTGCCAAATCATCCATGGGCAGAATACAATATCTATCCTCAAATCTTGTAATACCTTTACGGGATGTGTTATGGGGCCGGGGCTGCAGTGAAAAGTAACCTCCACCAGATCACAGCATTTAAGGGATCACAATCTCAGTAGTGATTTTGGTGATCACAATGTCAATACATTAAAAGCTATGAATTCTGGTAACTGCTTCAGTAAATGGGAAATCACCTCCATGATTCCATACCTCTTAATTATATTCTCGTACACATATATGGGAGGGGACTGTATTCTGTACTAAATACTGATTTGAATGTCATAGGGTTGTAGTTGGAGGCCCCACGCCTCAGACCTTCATTCCCTCTTCTAGTTCAGGTCAATCAGTTACCCATGGCGATCTGACTCTGATGGCAGATTTTTTGTATGCATTAGCAACATCAACCTAAACAAACAAAAACCTAAAAACAGACTTGCCTTCTGTGCCAGAAAAATAAATGAAGAAAAGAGTGGCCTTAAGTATGCATCGAACCCATGATCTCAATGTCACGGGGCAACAATCTGACCGTTACACCAACGCTCACCCAAAAGTTACATTTTTGATGTGTGCAATGAATGCACATCGAGACAAAAAGGTAAAAGTTAAAACATGCTATTGTTTGTTTAGTATAGCAAACAAAGAAAGTTTCCAAGCGCAAACAGAGCCACAGATCCATGATTCAGCCAAACTCTACCTTCAATTCATTTGTCACTTGCTCCTAGAAGCCGGAGGTGTTATTCCTGAATGAACAGTCCGTGCAACAAGGCTAGTGGAACATGTTCAGGTCAAAAGCATTATAATGCCAAATGATCACAGAAACAAATGTATATCAACATTATCCTGAACACTCATCTCAACAAGCATCAAACCAATAAACTAAAAGGAAATATCATTGGAATATCTTCCAAGCTGATTCAGAACCAGTCAGCCCAGGTACCACACTATTCAAAGAACAGCACATCCACGAACTAAATGACACTAATAACTAAGATTCAAGTGCAAATTCAGATCAATGCAAATATGCCATCTAATAGAATGAAGTTAACTAACATTTCAAATGCCATATCCAAGCAAAGCTATGAAAGCAAGCTTATTACCACCAAGCACTCAACTCCCACACAGACTCAAACATGAAGATCACAATTCTAAAAGAGTCCATTAACATACTAAAAAAAATCCCCAAAACAGCACTCAGCACTGGAAAGTAACAAAATTTATCACTTACCCAATGATCCAGCATGGCCTGACTTGCCACCGGAGCCACCTGCACTGCCATACCCATAGCCTTCATACCCATCCCTCCGCATCTTCTTCCCACTACTACCCCCTCCGCCGCCGCCAATATCATCATCGTCCTCGTACTCGTCCTCATAAAACTCCCTAGCCCTCCCTTTCTTCCCCACCGACCCCACCGAAACCGGGCCCACCATCCTCCCAGCCTCAGCCCCAGAATGATAACTGTAATGCGGCACAACTGCACCCGCCCCAGCCGGAGCTCCGACGTAACGCCTAGGCCCCACCGGACCCCCCAAAATACTCCTCACCGGGAGTAGGAAATAGAACTCCTTGTCGCCAATCTGGAGCAGGTCTTGGGAATCGAGCTTGACGGGAGGGTTTCCTGGAAGGTGGAGGACGCCCTCGACGAGGCAGCCGTTCTTGCCTAGCACCTCGAGGGCGAATCGGCGGCGCGTGAAGTCGTAGAAGATGCGCGCGTGGTGGCGTGAGATGTTCATGCCGCCTCCGAGGCTGGAGAGGTCGACGTCGACGGTGGATTTCTTAGAGTTGCGGCCGAGAATGATCGAGTAGGTCTGCATGTAGTACTCGAAGTCTTCGCCTTGGAGCTTCGCGAATCCTGCCTCTACGTCACTTCCGGTAGCTCCCATAGCTGACGCACGGAGGGAGAGATCGGATCAATTGGGTCGATAGATGTTGAAATTTGGGGGAAAATGGGGACGATGATGACGAAGACGGAGGAGGAGGTAGAGAATACGGAGCTTTTGGCTGCCTGTCTCAGTCCGGCTATCACTCGACTTTACCTTATCCCTACTCGGTTTTGCTGCATTCCGCATTGAAACTGGAAAGTGTAATTTTTGAAAGGGTCAAGGGTGATATAGACATTACAACTATTGGGCCACCTTGTACTCAACTTTGTGTCATCTGAAAATGGGCCAGAATTCACCAACGGGTCCAATGTAACGAGACGGAACCACGTGCATCGCACGTTTTCTATACTATATAAATAGAGCTGCACACGAGTTATGAGGTTTAGAAGGAGACTGAAGAATTCGGAAACCCTAGACGAAGAAGAAGAAGAAGATGATCATACCCGTCCGCTGCTTCACCTGCGGGAAGGTACAATTTCGCCTGTAATTTATACCTTAATCAGCTATATATTTTTTGGTCCGCTCTGTTTCCATATTTTCTCTTCAATTTCTCGGGGAAATTTGTTAACACTTGCCGGAAGTGAGCTTGAATGGTCATTTTTCTTACATTTTCCTGGAATCCGAAATATGATTGATTTGCGTAGCTAGTAGTCTATCATTTTGCTGAAATTTGGGGTTTGCTTGAAACGTTAATCATATTTTGGTAGGGTATAAGTGTCTAACATAGCTTGAATATGTTTGTTTAGGTTATCGGGAATAAATGGGATACATATCTTGATCTCCTCCAGGCGGACTACACTGAAGGGTGAGAAAATATTTGGTCTGTATATGTTTTTCATTAATTTACTAATGATGTTAGGAAGCAAGAAGAGAATTATATGTTGTTTGTGTTCTAGTTTTCTGGGTTGTGGTGCTGAGGTTGATAATGATTAAACATGATTTGCTTGCTGTATCAGCACTCTAATGTGAGTGATGTTTACTTTTTTAATAAAAAAAACCCTCTTTTTAGTTTGTTGTTCTTGAGTTTTGTGTAATTGTAAATGCATAAATCTCATCTTGTCTTTGCTTGTTTCTTACAGTTATGACTACTGACTAAGAACTTAAAATAGATGTTTTTTTAATAAATGTTTGTTATGATTAATATCATGTCATTTGTAATTGGAGTGGGAACATTAGACTTACAATACCTACAAGCTAAAGTCAACTTAGATATGCCATGTTTCTGATGAGCTGTATGTGGCAATTGCATTTGTTTGCTGAATGTTTAGATTGAAGATTTATTTTCTGAATTGAAAATAAGTTTGTGCGGGATGGAATTAGGGTATTGTGCTAACATTGCATTGTTTTGCAGGGATGCTCTTGATGCATTGGGGTTAGTCCGGTATTGCTGCAGGAGAATGCTCATGACCCATGTTGACCTCATTGAAAAGCTCCTTAACTATAATAGTAATCTCTTTCTCTCTCTTGGCAATCATATACATGCGCTTTTTTATGTGGGATGTGAACTGTTCAATACATCTCTAAGTAACAAGGATAAGCATTCATTTGTTTGGGTGATCAGTTCTATAGATGCAAATGACATAGATCATTGTATTATACATCTGAATGACGATCAATCATTCACTTTAAATTCCCTTTTGCGGCAATATTGTAGTTCTTCGCACTGACAAGTTGTATTGTTTTTGTTATAGCCCTGGAGAAAAGTGAAGGCACTTAAGGATGCCGATAGCACTATGAACAGCTGGGAGTGATCTATATGATTTGATAGATTGTGTGTAAACATACAGTTCAGTATGGTGAAGTAACAATGACATGTTGTGGCTTATGTTCTGGGTTGTTAGTTATGCATATCCTGAAGAAAATTATCATAGAAGTTGTTATCTTATATCCTAAGTTCTGGCTGTTTGTTATCAAATATCATCATTTCACATTTGCTTTTCTATCCCATATTGCAAGTGCCAAGTTTGTTTACTCATTCAATTTTGAATACTTTTCTCATGATACCATGTAAGCAAGTAATGGAATGGAACAAAACCAAACAAATTAAGTACTTATTAGCATGTCCTTCAACTTCATTCACCAAGAGTCTAACTCACAGCTCAACAATGAGTAAACTCATCTAACTGCATAAATATTGACACTAATCAGATTTTGCCATTCAGGCTAAGAAATTAGACATATTGACACTACAATAAGATTTTGCCATTTAGACTAAGAAATTGGACAGTTGTATAACTGCTTCCACCTGAACATGAACTAGTTCATCTCCAAAAAGGCCAAATGTTGATTAGTTGGTGAATTTCCATTGCGTGATGTGTATGTACCTCCAACATTCAGCACATCCTCCTATCCTGGTAATTCAGAAACTTGCAAGTTTCTCCAAAATCCATATAAAATCTATGGGACCAAATGACAGTTACAGTTTTAATGAAACTTCCATTTTAAGGTTATCAAAAGAACCTAATACAAAGGCAAAATAAGAAATTATGGGCCATGCATGATTAACACAAGATGCTATCATTCTAACAACTTGGCCTATATAACAGGGAGGTTATGAATTGTTGAAAGCATCAAGCAAAACTAGGTTTTTGTAGAAGCTTACAGTGCTACAATGGAGAGAGTTACTAAGGCGTCCCTCATTCTTGTTCTTGTTGTTACTGCACTCCTTGCAGGAGCTGAAGGAGGGAGAGATGTTCCAAAAACAAAAGACGAGGTCTAAAATCTACAGACCTTCTTCAGCCTTGGTTGGCCGTTCCTTGGCCATTGGCTGTTCGGTCCTGGATGGGGACCATGGGGTCTGTGGCCGTTCCTGGGAAATCCAAAGGCTATTGGTCTGAAAGATATGGATGGTGAAACCAAGCCTGGCCATGGAGGAGCTACGAAAGGCTACGGAAGTGTTGGTGCTGCATTCCCATGATCTGATTCTGCATGAATGTTCTACCATATTCTCTCCAAAGTGAGACAGATAATGTAATGACATGGTCCTAGAATAAAGACGTTCTCAATGAAGCGACCCAGTACCATATTATCTCCTAAGTGAGACAAATAATGTAATGGTATGGTCCTAGAATAAAGACGCTTTCAATGAAACTACCCATTACACATCTCTATGATTTTATTGATGTGATGCAGTTATTGATAATACATGTCTTTAATCAAACAACCCCGTATTATAGGTCTATCATTTTGCTACTACAATGCAGTTATCAACGAGGTACTACTAACAGTTGAGCAAGAAATGCAATCGGAACACTATGCTAAAAAATGTAGTGAAGAGGGAGAGATTTGGGCCAACTGAACATGTAGATTGTTAAAATTTACTCTTCCTATTCACAACTAAAAATCCTCTGAAAGGAGGCAATTTTGAAGAATACATGTTTGATTATACAGCCCTAATCACTAATTAATATGTTTCCTTCAATAATAATAAAAGAAAGAATCCCTGACTCGTAAAATCCATTCCCATATACCTCCCACTTCAAGCAGTTTGTAAATTCTCTTTAAAAATCTGCAGCCCAAGCCTTCAGGTTTATGCCAAAAAGCCTATTACAAAAGCAATAGTTTTTTAATCAGTGAGCAGATTTCACTTCTACCAAATGGATTAGGGAAGAACATGCACATTTTATTGCAGTTAATGTAGCAGTTAATGTGCTATCCAGCTCAAGATAACTCATAATTGTTAAGCACGATCCTCCTCAACTAGTTGCAGGAAGAAAGACCCTAATGAGCCCTTTCACAGTAACTTTTTCCCTACATGTAGGACATTTTCCCTGTGCAGCTATTGCAGCTCCAATACACGCCTTACAAAAGATGTGGCCGCACTTTGTTGACATCTCCTCAACCAGTGGGCCCATACAAATTGGGCAGCTGAATGTAGGCTCCTTTGGTAGCGGCGGCACCACTGGAACATTCTGAGGTCGTACAGGTGTAATACTGGTGTTCTCCCCCTGCCATTGATATAATTAATTCAGTCAATCAGAGAGAAAGTGAAGACAAAATTGATGACCAATCTTGCGCGTGTGCGCATACACGTAGAAGCAATTGCAAACTAATTGTAACGAGACAGCAAAACCAATGCAACACTGACTATGCATAGAGAACTTTATTATTACCATTGTATAACTTTCCACATTAATGTATTGTTCACAATTGATAATTGTTTGGTTAAGTGGAACTCTTTGGTTTATAACTCTTCTGCGTTTGTTGCCAAAAGTATGTGCAACCAAAGTCCACCTGTCATCTGCAATGATCCAGGAGGAGAATAAACATTAACTGTGCCCATAAACCATAATATCTACATCTACCACTAGTTGAGGTGAAGTGCAAAGTACCCGTATCTACATATACCACTTCTGTCCTCCCACGATTCCTCCTGGATTTGCTCCTCGCCTAAACATTAAATGACAACGAATCAGTAACTATACGTGAAGAGACATGCATATATAGAAATGAACGGCATAACTTAGAGCATACTTCTGCAAACGCACTGGCGGAGGATTCAACAACTTCATCCTCAATGGCATCAACATCAATTGCTGTAGGTGGCGGTATGGGCTGCCCACGTTCGGTACTTTGTGATTCCCCATTACCAGCCTGTAATGATGTTCCCTCCTGATACCCACCTTCACTTGGTGGTGCGCTGTTGAGGTCCAAATTAAGCATTGTCTTCCTCCATTGATACCCTCTATGAGGAAGTTCCCTAGTTCCTGGAGAGCTCATGTTCTACTAATAAACAGCCAATAGAGAGAAATAAGCTAAAGAAATTGCAATGTATCTTTTCCCATTTACTGCAAGAGAAAATAAATCAAAGCTCCAAACATTATATTGTTCATTGTCTGAAAACCATGACAACAGTTTGTTCAACTAAACCGCCAAACCAAACAGCACTAAATTTCAAACACTCAAGCAACTAAGCTCAATCCAAACAGAAATTTCAGAATTCCACAACCCGGCCTCAAACGCAAAATTTATCGATTCCTTAACAAACAATATGCTCAAATTCGATTTTCTACCTAAAATACAACACAGGGATCATCACATTTTCAGCATCAAAATTCCAAATTAAGCAAAAACATAAACCATAAACAACGTGATAAACCATAAATGATTACCATCCATCATCACTATCTCCCAATACGTCGCGGATAGAACACATAATCAACAACAAATCGATTTCGCACAAACCTGAAACCACCTCAGATATTGATCGAACCAGCAACACAATCGAAGGTGATCTGAAGTCAACTCAAAACTCTCCGGGGCCGAATCGATCGGGCACTGAAACTGTGTTCTCTCTCGAGAGAGGCTTGGCTATGGTTGTGGAGGCGTCACTGAAATGAATCTGTACACCCATATTCATTACTCACGCCCTACGATTCGTTTCATGTTGGTTCGGTGATGATCTAAACGCGTTCATATGCTGCGTTTTGATTTGTGCCACACTGCCATGTAAACCAGGTTAAAAGTAGAGGCCAATGGAACAATTGAACCATCATTAAATAAGAGAAGGCTGTTTTCGTAATTTCCTCAACCAAACCTTATAAGAGCATCCAAATATTCATAGTGAGCAATTGAAATAAGAAGGCGAGAGATCGGTGGGGGCATCGTTTTTTTAAAATGATATTTTATTTAATAATAATTCTTCTTTCGAATGGCGATCAAATACCATCAATACATAACATAGTCTCTACTATTTTAAAGAAAATATAGAAGAAAACCCATATCACAATTATTAAAGATTATCTAATCGGTTAGTCACAAAAGTAGTTGAAAGAGGTCATAAATGTAAGCTATAAAATTAACAAAAAGTAAATGCAATTCGTGCAGCAAAAAATTGGATGCATAAATATGATATACATATTGAACATTATATTTATCTAAAAGATTGGCACATGACACGTCATAAATATAGAACGTACATTAACTATTTTTTAATTTAAATTTATTTAACATGAGATCAAAACTCATATATAACACGTAACATTAAAAACCAAAATGACATAACTATAAGAATTAGCAAGACCACGTAACTAAATTGAAGCCATTAGGATAGATTTCAAACAATGAATACATAAGAGGCTGAATTTAAAGATCTACAAATTACCTAAATGCAAAAGGTTCAAATACAACTAAGAAAATGTCCTCTGGGACCAGAGGCAGCAACATAATTTCAACTTTTCAAGTGTATCAACCATGAAAGAAGAAACTATAGACATTTGAATTATTGATCACCTCAGACATGGAATTGGGAAAAATAATAATTGAAATGTTGATACAGTTGAAAAACTACATACTAGAACATCAGAGTTTCTCAGTCAACCTGATCATAAAGGAATTAACTGCAGCTGAATCCAGGAAAATCCATGAAGATTCAAAGAGTTCATGGAAGAACTCAGCTCCAATCTCTTCAGCTGCATTTCTGAATGCAATCCCAAATGCATTTCCTTGGACAGCGCCAAGCCGAGGCTTCCCGCAGACCCCAACAATCAGTACCTTGTTAGGCTCCTGAGACAAGCATGCACAGATCAAAGGCTTCATTCTTGCTCCTCTTTCCCTCAATGCATCCATCAGAAAGTAGCAGAACTTAGTCAACGCCTGAGGATATCCCAACAGCTTTGTGTCGACTGAATCTTCGAGCTTCACCCACCTGAATTTCCTCCCACTTCTGATGCATCCACTCTTGGTTATTGCTGTGCTTCCTTGTCTGAGAATTGCCCTCTGGATCTTGATGGCGTGTTGCATCCCACCTTTCAGTTTATCAAGATTGTTCAAGGAGAGCGCATCAAAGGCTACCCCGAATTGCTTGGAAGCACAAGTGCCATCGGCTTTGACAAATGATTCAAGCAGTGCAGTGACCCCATAGACTACATCTGCTGCAGACACTTTTGAGCTGTAGCCATGTAGCATCAAGAAGCTCCGGTAGTAGAAATCTGTAAGGCCATACTCGGGTAGGAATCTTTCAAACTCATCTTTCATCTTCCGCTTGACTTCAATGTTCATGTACTGAAACTTCTGCTGGCAATCAATTAGTGCAAATCCCATCCGGGCAAGGAGAAGCTTGAGCTTTTTCATTCCATTGTCACTCCAAGTCTTCAGTTTTGTGGCAATGTACGAGGAGCAAAGCATTGAATCAAACAAGTTCCACTCTTGCAGCAGCATCAGTCGAGGCTCATCTTCATATGAAATTCTAGAGGCATCAGGGGCTCGGATCTTTGTCCCGTCTTTGAGGGTCACTGAAGTAACTGCATCCAAATTCCCTGAACTGTTGATGTGTTGCTCAAGCTCCATAACCCCAGCTTGGTACCTCTCATCCGTTAGCCTCTCGTGGACAAACTGATCCGTCAGAGAAATACAAGCCAGCCAAAGCAACTCGTTCGTGTTCTTCCTCAGGGAATGTGATAAATCATACATCAAACACCCAGATGGCTTTCCATGAAAAGTACCCATATGATAATATTCCTTCTTCAGCTTCCTGAAAACCTGAACTGGGTCATCCTCATTTCCTTCTACCTTTCTCCGCTTCCTCGACCCATCCTCATCCTCTTCATCACTCTCACTATCCTCATCACTATTTGAATCTTCATCAACCTCATCATCACTATTCAAATCACAGGCATTGGACAAAGCAGACACATCAAAATCATAGGCCAAATCAGACTGGTCCTCATCATCCCGC
>JAYMTO010000571.1:0-11645 GCA_036898065.1 California macrophylla | reverse complement strand
TGACAAAACTTAGCTCAAAAAATAAATAAAAAACTTGTGGCCTATACCAAAAGCATACGCCGCCATCTTAGCAAAAATTGTTGAATTTATGTACTTTGTTACTACTACCTTTTGTATTAAAATGGGATCCTTCCTTAATAGACATTTTAAAATAAGTGTCCGCCATTCGTCTTTGGAAATATCAATCATATGCTTTCACTAGTTAATTATAACCTCTTTTTGAGTTCATATATGATAGGAGATAGTTTAACTTATAATTTTACTCATCCTTAACTTTTTGAAAAATAAAAACTCAATCAAGTCACTTTGCGAGATGAAGTTTTTTTTATTGTAGAAAAATGTTTCTATTTATTCTCAAAGCAAAAAAAATGTTATTTTAACTCAGAAGTCCCAATTCGTTCAAATTCAGTATTAAACGACAATTTGTCCCAGTATTTATTGGCCGAGCCCAGCATCAGATGACAGAAGAAGAGGCCATTGCTTCTGCCTTTAGTTAGAAATAGCTTTCATACATAATAGAAAGTTACACGCCACGAAATTATATTGATATTGATACCCACTCAAATATAAATAAAATAGTACTGTATCCATATTTTCAGGCATTAATAGAAGATAGTAAGCAAACCCAGTTGCCATTAGGACCTCTGAGAATCACCTCTTCTCCTCCTAGGCTTTTATATTGCACAAATCAACACATCTCAGAAATATTTACCATTAGATTACCCATAATCATCTTCAATTCATCCACAAAAGTTTCATCACACAGAGATAACAACGAAGCAGCTTATGCTAAAAACCTGCCATTAACTTTCTACTGTCAATATTGATACCCTCTCGACATATCATACACTAGGGTCTATGACCATTCATAGAGCCTCTTGTATGATTTCTGGCAAGCCTGCTCTATTAACAAGGACATCATATTGTACGACTGCACACTTAAAATCATTGTTCCAATAATCTGAAACCGTATATGGAAGGCGTTATGCAATACACCTACTCTCTAAAAGGATAGTGATGTACCAAAAAGTATATGCAACAAAACCATACATAGTTGTCAAGATAGATGAAGGGAAGAAAATTTACAATTTCTTCATATCTATTTTCTAGGTGTTCATGTTTTAGCTGAATATACATACTTTTCCTCCGCTTCTCTAAATTCAAATGGAAGAGGTATAACACACTACGTGAATAAATTACTATCCCAGCACTGAAGTCATGAAAACCAGTTTGTTCTATCAACATAAGTTTCTCCTCCACAATAATTGGTGAATCTGCACCTGCTATTTTAACAAATGTAAGCTTTACTATATTACAAAATCAATATCATGATCTCAAAAAGAAAAAAGAAGTCCAAATCAACAACTTGTTGTGGATGGTGTAAATATAAAATAAAGAATCAACATAATTGAATGACTTGATTTCCTACGAGAATTAAATGGTATGTAGTCTGAAGTCCTCCGCACTGATAGTGCAATATTTATTTATCATACATATTATATAGATGCAAGAAAATGAGGAGCAGCAGAGCTAAACACTTAACCTTGCTACTTTAAAAATGGACTCTTCTCGACATCAGATAATATAACCATGTTTGAAATGTTTTTCTAAGAGAAACTAATTATATAAATCACCTAGGTAAGAATCGGGGACTTTTATGTGGGGCATTGTAGTTTATTCCCTGTAAAAAAAGTTTTTGACGGATTTTTATGTGTGAACATTTGTAGTTTATTCTCCCTCCCTCCCCTCCTCAACTATTCTAAACATAAGATAATACAACATCTTTACAAAAAAATTTAACAGAAAAAACTAATACTCCCTCCCACTTTCCGAAAACAGGTGTCCCAATATAAGTGTCCCATTTCCATTTTAGTTAGTTAACTAACCATGGATTGCCAATGATATTCTCCAATAAGTAGTTAGTCATAACACCTTGATTAATAGTGGCATGGGGGTAAAAGATGGAAATTCAAACACTTACAATTGAATCCATAATCTTCACAAATAGTCAAACAGGACACTTATTTTGACAGAGAAATATAGAAATCATCCAAATGCACCTAATATAATGAGGTACTCCCCCACCCTCCCCTCAACTATCCTTACTAGTTACTACTTCAAAAGTGGACTCTTTTATGTATCCGATAATATGTGAAATGTTCTTGAACAAAAAATAACAAAAACTAATACATAAATGACCTAATAACTGATACACTTATATCCCGTGACTGCAGCAGAACATATTGAAAGGTTCCTCTAGAGACTACAACCAGCCTCAACTCTACATCTTTTTTCTAGTCACTGAAGAAGAAAATAATAATACAAGAGGTAAAGTTCCGCAAAGACTAAGAGACATGTACATAGATTTCTCACAACAGTCCACACAAATAGGAAAAATTATTTCCCCTTATTAAATAAACTACTTCCCTTGGATACAAATCCAAGCAACCTTTCGGTTTCTATCGGGAGATAGTACAAGAAAAAACCCAACAACAAGACAAGGATTGGTCTCATTGCTGAAAACAAAATCAAACCAGCTTCAAGTATCTCTAGTTTAGACTTAGATAAGTTTGGAGGTGTTAGATTTACTTTCTACACCATTTTGCATTTTATTCATTACACCTTCTGATTACAATAACTCATAAAGATATGTTCATAGATCATAAATGTCTTAATATCTAATATAGTTGAATGTCTAATTTAATGTGAATTTTGATAGGAACGCCATCTTTACCTCATACCATCTCTTGCTCAGAGTTTGACCCATCTAAGCAATCCATTTAGGATTATTTCAAATTTACAAGTAAAACCAGTATTAACACAGTTTATAGGGGGCAAGCAGTTCAATAACCCAATATTGTTGTTATTCAAAGTGAAAGAACGTCATAAAAATAAAGAATTAGAAACTATCATCAACATATTTATAATCAGGCAGCAAATATCCAATAACTATAAAAATAAATGAAATGTGGACAGAACAAGGAGTAATTAGGGTACCTTGAATATGTATGATGTATGTACATATGAAGTATGTCATTCAAGGCACAAGTACCATGTCCATCCACAATCTACATCTAGCTTCACCAAATCAAGGATGTTTCTTACAAATCCATCTTCTATACCAACTTCCTCATGACCTATCTGATGAGAAGAGTGCCAAACAATTGGGCACCATAACAAGTTTTCTCCTTGACCTCAATTCTTAGCTATATCTGTCTTTTGTGCAACCTTCCTTTTGGTTTGGATCTGGCGAACATATTCAGCAACTAAGACATGCAACTTTGGATTAGGCGCACTTTGTAATGAGGGATTACGGCCTGCTTTCTTGAGTGCTCTCACAGCCAGTTTTTCAGCTATCTGATAATGAGTGGAGCAGTACCGAAATGCACTTGATCTCAGTATTGGTTTCCCGCAGTTAATAGGCCCTGTGTGTGCACTGAACAAAAACAGCAACAATGTGTTAAGGAAAAATGGATCACAACAAAGAGAGAGACCATATTCCAGCATATTTAACAAGCCACCAACATGTTTGCACAGCAAAAAAGCAGCAGCACATAGCAGATTTGCTATGCAGTCATGCAAACTATAATTGTCGGAGAACCCAGGTAGCAGTGCATGCATGGAAATTGAGGCTAAATGAATCATGGGTATGTTCTATGTGAATAAAATGTCTGTCCAATGTGAAAAATAGTGATATATTTGCTCTAATAAAATGTCCAATTTATAAATTATTCCTCAAAGAAAAACAATAATTGTAATTCCTTCCCATCAGCTCTCATAGCAACTAATACAAGGCAGCAACATTGCCAAACTTACAAGGTAAACCCTAGCATGCAATTAGAGTAAACACATATAATTGTGATGTTCCTGGTCTCAAGTGCTCTCTGGTTAATATGGAAAATACAGCAACAAAAATAAAAAGTCCAACTTCAGTTAGGCTTATGCGGAAATCATCGTATCAAGGCACCAATCCCCAGGGTGGAGAGTATGGATTTAGGAGTGTTTAAGTGCGCACAAGGACGACCAAAAAAACTGGGCATAATTTCTTAGTAAGGATTTGGAAGATAAGGGGACCTCACTATGAGCACATGTCAAACCACCTTCCCAATGTTTGTAGGGGGACTTAAACTGCATTTCATCTATATTTTCAGAGCCCAAGTACAGCAGAAAAATGCAATAAAAATACAATTAATTAAAATATTAACAAAAAAACTCAATGGGCATGAAAAGAGCTTCAACATGAAACATCATTTAAACAAAAACTTGTAGAAGAAAGGCAGATTAACACAAATTTAGCAGAAAAGTAAAAAATGTCAAACCTTTTGATTGGATAATTACACGCAATGTATAGCTTCTGATTCGTATCCGACAAAATATGAGAATGGCAATACTTTGTAAGTGCCATCGCCTTGGTCTTACACCCCGTCACGGAGCACTTTCTCATCTCACCCTCCAACCCTAGCCCTAGCTTCCCGTTCTGTTCCTCCAAACCCTCGTCAATATTCCCCTTTTTCTCATCTTCCTTGAACGGACTCCTCCCATAATTCCAGTAGTACTCTCTGTATTTGGATTTGACCTCGTCCATGAGAGCCCAGTAGTGGTCCTTGTAGACACGAGTGAGTTGCTTGAGTCGGCGGGATCGGCGGGCCAGGAGCTCTTCTCGAGTCAGGAACTCGGATCGGGCGAGGAGAGCGTCCTCATCGGAGCCGTCGATGGCCATGGGTGAGTGAGAGGCGGTGGGGGGGAGCGAGTTGTGATCGGCCATGACTGAGTCGGGGAGCGAGTTGGCAGTGAGTGAGGGTTTTAGTTGGGTTTTTTCGTGGAGAAGAAGTCGAGCAACGAATGAAGGGACTGTTTGGCAACGAACAAGCGTTTAATTCCACGAGATCTGCCCATTTAATAGGGCCTTGTTTGGCTGTCAAAAGGGAAAAATACGTATCGTAGAGAAAAGTAAAAGTCTCGTTAATTTTGGATATCGTTATCAAATAAATAAATTAAGGTACTCAAATTTATTTGTAACGGTACATCAATGGCTAGATAAAAAGTTTATTGCATTTTTTTAAAAGAAAAGATTAATCATATGAAAAAAATGTTAAACTGATATTTTTCCATAAAAAGAGATGATTTTTTCTTCTACAAAATAAAAAATATTCTATTCTGTTCTTGGGAGGACACCTTAAATATAAAAATTACTCAACATCCAGATACATGTATAAAAAGAATAATTAAATTTAGAATGATTAAATTTACAAATGCATGAATTACGTATTCGAAAGGCTTAGAAACATTTTAAAATCCAATGTTTTATCCATGCAATAACCAATATCATGTTTTCTGTATTCATATTTAAGCAACGACATAATACACTATTCATTTTCAAAATTGAAATTCCCAAATTTGTATGCAATAATTGTTTTTGACCCGTTTGAGAAATACCCTAATACAGTAGTAGTACATGGGTTTGGTTGATCAAACCGATAATTATGAATCAATAGTAGTGGTGGACGAAAATTAGGATGTAAATGAGTTTAATTTTTAATAAGTTAATTAAGTCCCATGCCATTCTTAAAAACAAGATTGCTACAGCCCTTTAATCTTTTCATAATAGCAAAACAATAATGGCATAGATTTTTTTTTCTAATTACATTTTGTGCAGCTTAATTAAACTTTCCTTCACCTGGCTTATCTTGATCCTCAATTTGATAATTTTTTGTTGAGTAAATGTGTTAACACTAATGATATTGATTGGTATAAAATATCGGTTTAATGCATAATTTTAAAACGGATAATTTAATTTTAAATAATCTAAAATACATTTATGTGTTCTATGCGCAACATGATACTACGAGTTTTAAATAGACAAGAAGTAAACTCGAATTCACTCGTTGAACTTGTTGTGGAGAAAAACAAATCAGTTTTGACACTTTTTCCCACTTCCCACACGAGAAGGAGATGAACATTTCCATGGGTTCAAATATGATGACAGTTCCTTCAAATCTAACCAAATAAAATCAAGTAGAAAAATGTGAAACTTCATGAAGACCTGTGATTTTATGATGCAATGGTTCTTGTTGTGCAATTATTATGAGATGACCCACAAAAACTACCCATGTGTGTTATATAGATGACAAGCATGTGGAGATAGTTGCATATCTCACAAGTCATAATAGTATCCCTATTATTGATCATAGATCAGCCAATAAGTGCATGCATATGTCACTTAATCTATTTATACATCCACGAAATCCTAATACGAAAGATACTAATTCCACTAGCTAGCTAGTTTGAGCTTTCGATCTACTGTCTAGCTATTTATATTGTAGTGACAAATTAATAATTTGAAAGAGAGATCAATCAAATCAAGCTAATATTCACAATTGATTGAGTTAGTTAATAATTTAGTTTGGTATATATATATATAAGACAGACCTGGGAAATTTGTTGTTCTTGACAGCCTTTTGACCGTACTTCCTCCAGCGATAGCCATCATCGAGAATATCAACCTGACTCCTCGTCTGAAAAGCAAATCTCGGCTTTCTTATCTTCTTCTTCTCTTCTCTATTGCTATGTTTCACCACTTCATTGTTAATTTCCTTGGAACCCACCATGATCTGAGAAACCTCCTTAACCTGTGCTCTATTTGGTACAACGTTAACATGGTTGTTGAAGGCTTGCATAGCAATAGCTAGAGGAGCTCCTGACATGTCCGGTGACGACGATGATGAGCATGGAAATAACATTTGATAACTTTCCATCGAAAAATGATTTTGAAAGCCACCCAGAAGACCCAATAAAGAAAAAAGATAGAGGCGACTTTGTAATAACTAAAATTACATTTATTTAGTTTTTCTGATGAGAATAATGAGATGTTTTTAAGAAGAAAATTCAATTAAGAGATATATACACATACACATATACGTAGAATGTGAGAGGTGTCGTAAACGGCACGAAATTAAAATGGTTTCAAATGAATCACATAATAAAAGAGTTGAGTTTGAGTGAAAAGAAAAGTAAAGCAACTTCATTAGCGGATGTGATTCACAAACACAGAAAAATCTATTCAATGGTGGAATTTTTGTGGCGGCTTTCATCATTTCGATTACGACCTTTTGTTTCTTCCGGCAACTTTCATGTATTATAACAAATGAATTCAAATAACCTTTTCCTTCTATCCAAGACATTTTTATACTTTAACGTAGGGTCGCAGAATTACAATTAAGGGTTTAGGCGTGAGTTTAAATTTCGTATAGATCTTTAAGAATAAAATAAGATTTGATATGTTAGTCCTTTGGGTTAGGATATATATTTTGAGTGTCGGATGTTCTCTCTTGATAAAATTTAGATCTCCACTAATTGATATCAGAGTCTGATTTTGTGAATTCTTCTGATAAACAGGTCGTAATAATCTCCCAAGATAGACATCGTCCTAGTTGAGTTTGAATGATTTGTTGCTATTCTATCTATATGTTGAAAAGAAAAGGTTGCACCTGAATTTGAATCCGATATAAAGAAAATATGTATTGCTAAAATTATATTGATGAAAAAGAATATTGTGGCGATGGACTCGGCCTCCCTCTTCCTCTTCACCTAGCCAAGTCCCCCTAATTAGAGTAAATTGTGGACTAGGTTAATCAGAGGAAGATGTCTAAGGTATAAGGTTAAACTTAAAACCATGACCACTAGTGTAAGTAATATGAAAAGAGAAATTGTTTGGTATTCACATAGTTAAATTTCACAAAGATAACTTAAAAAATAATTGATATGTATATTAAATTATCCATAAACTAGTACTTTAGATTAAAAAAATAAAACTCACTAGATCATTATTAGGTCATTTCTAATAGACACACGCGTTGCTGACCATTCCGCATGGTTGGTGGTTGAGAAGCAATCAGTGTTGGGCAGCGAGAAAAAGTGAACTCATCCCTAACTGCTTCTACATTGCGTACACTAAAAGAAGATTTTAACTTTCAAATTATTTATTTATTCAAAACTAAGACATGCAAATCCAATTGTTTCGTGGAGGAATCCAATTATTTTATAGGAAAATGTATGCAAACTCGATGTAATACCACGACAAATCTAAACTAGTACAGTATAAGAGTTGAATTTTTAAAGAGTTAATTGCGAGTACGTATACAATTCTTTGTTGGATTTTCATCTAACACACAAACCATTGTTTTAGTTTTTAGACATACAAAACTTTCAAAAATTAACACTTTCTTCCATTCCGTGGCAGATAACACTAAAAAACGTGGAGTTAAGCGTATACTCCACGCATACCCAAATTCATCTGAAGGGTATTTTTGGCATATTAATAAAAATGAACCACATGACACGCACATGGTGCGCTTTTCCGTTTTGTAATGGATGTTTTGACCCATAAGATAATTATGCAACTCCAATTATTTGTGTGTTAAGTAAAAATTGGCCAAAGGTTTGTACATATTCGTAATTAACCCTATAATTTAACTGTAAAGAGAACAACACTGAAATCCATATTTGCATTATCAAATTTCAAATGACAGAAGCATTCCTCATTGTCCTCAAATAGAATTGTAAAACATCCATTAACTTTTCAAAACACATACCAATTTGCATGTGTAAGTATGTCAGGGGGTGTAGGTGTATATCCAATGTATGAGATGATTACAGTAATGCTAATCTTACCCCCATGTACCAGCCCGCATTCACATAGAGAACTTTTCACTCTACACAAAACAGTTAAAGTGCGTTGGAAGGTACTTTGATTTGCCTGAAACAAGGTTCAAATTAATTACATACCACGAAACTTGATTAGATGAGAGCTTAAACACCTTTTTTAGTTAGGTGTTTCTGACGAGAACAGCAGAATGAAACAACATGCAAGTGCCCTTGAGCTGAAATTTTGAAAATTCATCACAACATAGAAGATAGAGAATATTACCTCCCATGGATCAACCATTACAAATTCTGAACTCTTGCAGGCTAGATGACATAATTGTACACGATGTTCAGCACATATGAGGCCCTACAATAAGTTATACCTTTTTCAAACAATGAAATTAATAATACAACTTAGCTATGAAAAAATTGAAAGGTTAAACAATAACTAAACACAGAACACCAAAACTTGGAAGTAGAATATTTTTTGACTGGCTAGCTTATGCTTTAATGCAACATAAAACTAGTAATCATGGTTGTTACAAACTTATCTGTTGAGCATCGACATCCTTCTACCGTTTATCTTTATCTAAAGCAGGTACTTTTACTGCAAAAATGTTCAGACAAACATACATCCTTGAGTAAAAGTTTGAATGGTTTCTTATTAAGCAATTTCATCCATAAGATAACTAGATCCTCTAAGTCTAATTTGTATAACCAATACCACTGTCATAATATAATAGTACTTAATCTCCTGTATGAAAGATTTCTATCATTTGGTCAATGTAATTGCTTCCAATACCGAATGTAAATAAATGTCATTCCCCCGAGAAAATAAATCAGAAAAAAAAAGAAAAAACTATGGTTGGTATGTTTGATTGTAGTTTAAGGTAAAGAGGTTGATTCAGCAAACATTCAGTAAACACCCCTTCACTTAACTATTCCAAGATCAATAGTGGTGATATTCTCCGTATTTTATACATGCTCGGGATTAACAGTCCCTTAATGTATTTGCTTGTCTACAGACATGCTTTGAATGACAACATACCTTCTTTTTGTACGCATCATTAACTGGGGACATGTAACCTCCGATAACACAGTAGCCTTCTAACTTCAATGCATCCCTCGCCAACTCTAACCATAAAAGTAAAGTTAGCCAAATACAAATTTTATATATCTATGATAACATGACCTTTTCTGTATTAAACATAGTGATCACAACATCCACAAAACATACAACAACAATCATAATCTGGCTGCTCCAACAGAAGCCAACAAATAGGCAAGCAATTAAAGGAAGTTATGATTTAGATGATGGCAGATAAAATAGAATGCAGGTGATAAGTTGAAGAGAAGATTAATATCCAGCTTCTTGAGAAACAAATGTGAAAAATAAGTAAGATGGACAGAGATCAAAGATAAAAGAAGTATACAAGCTTGGAGCAGAGTATGTTTCTACATCTAATGATTTTCAGGAAACTATTAAAAGTTCCTCAAGTAAAATGGATTACATCCCACAAGGTCTTTAGTGCTATTATAGTGACCGAAACAACAGTAAACTTAGTTTCTGAGATACAAAATACTTTTACAGAATCCATTGTAAGCTAGAACAAATAGGCTTCAAATACATTTAGTTTGCACTATACTCGTAGAAAAAACGAAACCATGTACATAAAATATAAAGAAAAACTCCATGGATCAAATTTGTGCCAAGTTTCCATCTCCAATTATCTGCAATTAGACTTACCCTACTGCTTACAAAGGGTTTAATTTCCATTGATCTAAAGCTTGAGCCATTAAATATGGAGGGATATTTAAGGCTATGAGACAGCTTACCCAACATGCGCAAATGCATATAAGTAGGAGGATTGAAGCTTCCAGTTGCTACTAAAACTACATGCATCTGGTACCTAATTTGAAATGGAAACTAAAAGTTTAGCATGATTTTAGAAACTCGTTTAGAATGAAAGACAAGTGACATATAATCATACATATTTATAATAACGCAGTGGTGGGGAAAAGCAAAAATTAACTCACTTGTTGGTAGATTTTGATTCCGTCCCCTCAATTGATCTAAATGATAATTTATCCAATGGGAATGGCACATCCATTACACCTACCCACAACAAACATTCAAGTATGAAACTAAAAAGTTATAAATCCATATGCACTGCATAACGAGATAATTCCAGAGAAGAAAGCAATTGCATTGCTGTTAGGTGTGTTACTTCCAGTGAGTTCATCTAATTTCAAAGGAATTTAGAGTTCTGTTCCATTGTTTGACGATGCAATCCACAAACCATGTTTAAATTGTTGATAAGAAGAGAAATTTATAGTCGTATTCTGTTCCATTCTTCGACGATGCAACCCACAAACCCATGTCTAAATTGTTGATGAAGTAAAGAAATTCTAAATTGTTGGTGAAATTTACAACATACAGACCTGTGCCGAGATATCATACGAGGACGAAGAAGATCGGCTTAGGTATGGAGGCTCAGGTGGGATAGACTAAGACAGGGTCTTAAACCCCAAACGCTGATGGTCTTCGTCCCTCGCGTACCGCTATCAAATCTCTTGCCGGAAATTTGGCTCTTCTCTCATTCTTCAAACGTTGGTTAATAATACAAAACAAATATTCGCCTCTCAATCTATATTATAGAATGAACAGGGTATGTCGAATTTGAGTATTTTTCGATAAAAATCCTCCAAAAATTACAAGAAACTCCGAGAGAAAAATTAGAGAGAAAGTTCTGATAAACAATACAAAATGGGGCAAAAATAACTTATTGGGAACTTAAAATCATACAAAGAAGTACTCAGAGCATCACCAGAAAAACAAGAACAAAAGACACACTAATATGAAAACTAAACAAGAATGATGCATGACAACACAAACCAAACAAAACTATGCTAACAAACCCACCCCACACTTAAAATAATGCACTGTCCCCAATGCGACTCTGCACACAAAAACATGCCTCTAACAGGAATAAAAAAAATCC
>JAYMTO010000570.1:0-11650 GCA_036898065.1 California macrophylla | reverse complement strand
TATTTACTGGCCAAGGTGCAACAGCTGGAACAGCACCAGGTCCAGGAGGAAGAGTAATGTTCATGGGAATCGGTGTAGGACGTACAATGGTTGGTGATGGATTATATGGAGCCGCAGATGCAGATAACCTCTTGTTGAGAAACCCTCGAGTATCACCTGAAATTAGGATTGATGGTTTATCCTTCAAATCTTCTGCTCCTTGCAACATAGAGCTTATATTGTTGTGGGTTTCAAACCTTTCAGATAAATCCTTCTCGTACAGCTCCTCTTCAGGAGATTCCATTGAATCTGGCATGCCATCCAATAGTATACTTGACTGTACCCCAGCTTGAACCTCAACACCACATGACTGAAGCGCTTCAACATTCACGGCAACTATTGTAGATGGGATATCTTCTGATGCATCATTTGTCCCTATTCTCTCTTTTGTCTCGACCACTTCAACTTTATCTTCCAAATCATTGGTGGAATCCCCAGCAGAACTCTTATTATCCTCTTCAACCGCAACGTTTTCCCCTGTTATTATAGTGTCAGCATTTTCACTTGCGTTGTGTGTTTCCTCTCCGTGTTTACCAGTACAATCATCCTGGTTATCAGGGATATCACTAGGAGGCACCATAAAATGCAACTTGGCAATGGTACCTGGAGGGGCCAATGCCACTTCCTTGTATGATGGAGACTTCCCAAGGCTACTAACTACTGGCTTGTTCATCGGACTTGAGTGGTTTTGTTTAGATATTGATCCAGAAACTGATTGATATCTCATAGATTCCCCGCCATATTTAGATATATCAGTATCCGTATCTCTGATAGATGAAGGCACGGACTTGACCCTGTATGTTAGAGTCTTGATTATTCTTCGCCCAAATTTTGGACCTGATGTGGCATTTGCAGGTTGGTGCTCTAAATTTCCATGAGATACTTGTCGTTTCTTCCAGAGGTAGTACCTACTATTCTGTTGGGTATTCTTAGGTTGGGCATGTTCCATGTCAGTCTCCACATTTGTTTTCTGATAACAGTAGAGCTTGCCAATAGTTGCACGCCGCTGCTTGAATCGCCGCCCATATGAGCCAGCTGATCTTGGTCTTTGAACCGATTGCCACCCATCATCCCCTTCAGCATGTTTTCCATAATCATCTTCAGCTCGTGTTTCAGCTGAAAATTCGCTGGCAAAGTTCAGCTTCTCCACTTCAGTGTCTTCCAGAGTATGTTGCAAGGACTCAGTTGGTGTGAGGCTAGTCTTCTGACTCTCATCAGCATGATCCTCTAATTCCGGTATTTGTACCTCCTCTTCTGAAGCCTTTTGAGGGATATCTTTTGGAGATCCATCAGAACTTGTCAAGCTAAAAGTTCGATCAAATTTTCCCTTCACCTGCAAAGGAACATTCAGAAGTTGTTATGGTCCATTTGTCAAGAACTCAGGGATGAATAAGTTGTTGAGCATCATATAAATAATACTTGGTGAGATTCTTCACCTGACATGATAGTGAAGAAGTGGTCCAAGAAAAAATGAGTCCACCTGATGGGCTTCACCAGTGTTCTAAAACTGGGCCTAAGCGGGGATTTTTATAATACCGACCCAATTTAATATAATCGGGGGCTTTAAAATCGGTGGAGTGATTTGTTAGTGACTAGGCGGGTCAATGTTCTAAAAATCAGTCTATGCGGAGATTTTTAGAAAACTTACCCGATTTCATACAAATATTAAAACAGTATTGACATTTTTTTAAGGATATGAATATAACAAATATTAAAATATTTATGTTTTTATAACTTAAGTATTTGTTATTAATAATAATAATAATATTATATATATATATATCCCCGGAGGCCCTATCCGCCTGACTAGAGGTCTAGCGTTTTTACAACCTTGGGCTTCACCATTTAACTACAAGCCATTCATAAGTTTCCCCTTGCATAAAATCTTAATTTATTTTATTATCCTTTATTGACTAGGAAAATAGTGTGTTAACATCTATGACTTTAGAACTGTGTACAAGGTATGCTCACCCTTATAAAGGGAATGTTGTCAGTTGTCACTTATAATGTCTATTCTGATCAAGATAGTAAGTTTCTCTATTTTAAAGCCTTATTCAATCCAAAAGCTTAAGTTGATGGGTAGAGGTCTCAATATGCTTATTAAGTGGTCACTAAACTCACATTCTTCCAATGTGAGACACTTCAACAATCCCTAAAAGAGCCTAGCATGTGAACCAAGAAAATAAGAATTGGGAGGAAACACAAATGGATCATTGGTCCAAACCAAGCTCTAATATCATGCTAAAGACCTATCCAACCCAACAGCTGATGGGTGAGGAGGCCTCAAAATGTTTATCAAGTGGTCACTAAATCCACGTTCTTCTAACGTGGACACTTCAACAGTCTTATATGGAGAAGAGGGTGTTTTTCTCTTTGTCAAAGGTTAGAAGTTCCTTCATGCATGGTTGGGGCGTTCATAAAGTACTACTTTTCATCTTTTTTCAGCCTGCCTTGACAAGATGCATTTCTGGTAATTAAGCCACAGTTCAGGGGAAGATCAGCAACCAGTGATACTGATAACATGGAAACTTACATCAGCTTTCCTTTAATAGTTATTGGCTGGTTAAAAAGAAAAAGGCTACAAAAAGTGATACAAGCACCCATTTGGAAAGTTCTTCCCATGTGAGTATTGTACAAGAGAAACTACTTTGAAACTATATTAAAATCTAATTGGCTCAGGCTTAAAAATGTGATTAATTATCACCCTAGCCACTTCCAGAGCAGCATAAAATCACTTCATTGATCCAACATACCTTTGCAATATAGGTTTTCTTTCTTACAGCCATTATATCTCTCCCCTTGGCATCATGACTTGGATTAATGTAGTCAAGCAAATCTGATACACTGGAAAGGTTTGTGAAAATACATCAGTGGCATCTTTTTGTAAGGTCCAATGTTCACAATAGCACATGGTAAAAGTAAAAGAAATGAAATATTATTTATTGATAACTGAAATACAACTGGCCGCAACCATTAAATGTAAATTATTAATTTATCTATTTAATTAATATCTCTAAATTAATAAATTTTGAAGGTCCCAACATTATAATTTATAGAGGTGTTATCTTAAACGTAACAATGATCATATGGAGAAATGTCCACAACCATGGACAAACAAAAGATACCTTAGATGGCCTTTGCTAGCAATGGATGGATCAGGCTTCCGAGTTCCATTACGTGCAGCTTCTTGCTGTTCAAAGGCCTTAGACTCGAAGTACTCAAGCCAAGCAGCAGCATCCTGCAGCATTCAGTTCCTAACTTCAGAATCACTCGACTTATAACTCAATCTTAAATCAATAATAAGGAACTACCAAATCTATGATAATATACAGCTAGGATTCATTCATTCAAGTTATTTAGTAGATGGGATCTCAACTAGATAATAGAATGGCATTTATTTAGAAACTTGTCGGCTGAATCAGAACTTTTCAGCTAACACTATAAAGTTCGTATTACAAGATTACTTTCATTTTCTAGTTGTCGGGAAATTCACCAAACAGTTACATACTGGAATCAATACGGGCAGAGCTTGTAACAAAACAATAGATCACTAGGCCAGTCATTCAAGCCTCCAACGGAAAATGCTATAGATTTTTCTTTGACCTAATGAGAAAGGTACCTGAGTACGCAGGTCATCTGGGCCCAACTTTGCTCGGAGAATTCGCAAGGTTGTTTGTTCATGCTGAACACTCAAAGGATATGCTTCCATCAAGGATAGTGCAATTGCTATTGCATGGTAACTTGCTGCAGTCTGGTAAGCAACAATGCAGAAAGGAATTACTTTCCTACGGTAAATAGGACCATATGTACATAAACATAGGTACTAGAGATCAAGTATCTACCCAAGGTGGAGCTTTGAAGGCAATCTAATCATTTACAACTGCATCTATCAAATATTTTCCATTTGAAATTAAAAGATTACATGTTTTGTATAGGTTATAGATTACATATGTAAATGAGATTGATGCATTACTGCTCTTAATATCTGTCCTTTTTTCTGTTCAATCCATTAGCTCTTCATGATACCCAGTGTCCTAAAATACTGTTTGGAACCATTTAACAAATACATTTTGTGGGACCAAAATGAAAGAAATACTGAAGTTTTCTGCATCTGGTGTGGGATCCTTGATTTCAGTTTAAGAGAGCAAGTGATTTGCAATTCAGGTTTCTAATATCCAAAAAAATTGAGGCCAATATATTAGCTAAGAAAGGAATCTAATTAGTCATCTTTCTCATAAACTAAAAAAGATCTGCCACCCAATGAAATTTAAGATTGGGGTTAGGTGTAACTGATTAAAACCTGAATATGGTCTGGACCAAGTAACTTTTGGTTGCATTTCAGAGCTTTGTGAAGATATCTGAGGGCAACATGCACATTCCCCAATCCTTCCTCCATCATAGCCACATTGATGTATGTTGCAGCAGTGTTTGGATGAGATGGGCCACATGTGAGATGTAGAAGATACAAAGCACGTTTTACATACCTGATAAAGAGCCATCAACACTTAAATTCAATGGGAAGTATAGCGAACAAACATAAAATTATCTTTTAGAACCAACGACCTATACGGATATATCCAACTTCTTGGACATCTAATTTATGAAAACGGCTGAAGATGAAGTCAAAATTGAAATTGGAATTTGATTTTTTTTCAAAAGAAAAAATAATACTGAGTTTACTCTCAAGGAGCATAAACTAAATAAATCTATTTTTCCTTTATGGATTAGACAGCCTAGAAAAGGTTAACTTAGGAAGTTTAAAGAACTGAGACAACTGACCCATTTCCATTCTCGATTCTCATTCCCAAGCAAAAAAAAAACATCCAAACGCTACCTAAAATTACATTACACAAGAGCGAAGCATACTTGAGAGCAAGTTCTGTGTGTTGAAGTCTATAATAGAACACAGCAAGGTCCCCATAACTCTTCATTGTATCTGGATGATCAAGTCCTAGTTCTCTTTCATTTATATCCAATGCCTTTTGCTGATAAATTGTTGCCTGTAATTAGGGTAAGAAATTAAATTGACTTTTCCTGAAAATCTTCAAGTAAAAAAAAGAAGTATATACATAAAATAATTTGGTATACAAGTTCTTATGCAGTGAACTATTTTGTACCCTTAATGAAAATATCTTAATAAATTTTTGTAAGGCGGAAATCATCCTTCCCCAAAATAAAATATAGAACATCATAGAGTACAAGGAAACATATTCTAATTATCATTTCAACTCCTGACTTTGAAGTCATGGGCTTCCACATGTTACCGCTGGCAGTAACAATTATAGATGGTATTCTGCTGAAAGAATTTGGGAGAGGAAAGAGAAGAGAATAACAAAATGCATAAGAAATGAACCTGATTAAAGTCTCCTGTGTGATACAGGACTACAGCAAGGAGGCTGTATGCTCCAGCAGTCATTCTATGGTAGGGACCACAGACTGCTACTAGCTTTGCAAGGGCCTGCAAAGCACATTCAGTAGTGTAGTAAGGTAACAAAATGAAGAGTCACAGATCCTGAATCCAAGATGTCATTAAAAAAACAGATACCTTTGTCCCATAGGCAACTGCATCCTCAAGTTTTCCCTTATCCAAAGCTGTTTTTGAAGATTCCAGGAGTTGTCTTCCATCTGCAGACGAGCAAGCTGCTTGCTGCAAAGAAGCAAAGCATGCAAGTATATAATGTGGGTTAAATTAGATATGATCATTTCTGTATCAGCAAGAACAAGGACTGAAGAGAAAATAACATTTATTTCATTTACTGTTTATCACCTTATGCACTGGAACCAGGCTAACAATATCTGCTTTCTGAAATGGGTTTGAAGAATCCATATCATAATCCCGTGGAACCAACTCAATGCCCACCTATATGAGAGGAAAATATGTCAGTAAATCATGGTCCATCAATCACAGCAAGTTTTAAATCTACAAACTTGTTATAACATATATTTCTCTCTTGCAAATTTGCAAAATACCACAAAACTGAGGGGGAAAATGCAGCTATAATATATTAATCCTATATGGAAGTTCCTGCATCCGAAGGAACATTACATTGAGGGATGGAAAGAAAATATACTAGTCATGGCTCGGATCGTAATAGGCATTGCCTCCATTTGTTAAGAAACTTTCTGTGGCCACTAAGATAGACATAACCGTCACATGGACATGCATTCATAATGAACTTCATAATTAACAAATAATGCAATTCCAACCAACACAATAAATCCTAGAACCCAAATATTAAAACCAGCAGAATTGCAGCTTCCAGCATACAACTTGCGTATACAAGTTATTAATTTTTCCATATCCTACGATAAAAATCACTCTCAAAACATCATAGAGGTTACAATATTACAAATTGTTAGTTCCATAACACACCTATTTGTAGAAATGGCTTAAGCTCTGAAGTGTGGGGTTACAACCTACACCGTGGACTGTTACTTTAAACAAGAATTTGAGAATTAATGGAGTGGTTCGAAATACCTTATGACAGAGTCCACGTAGAATCGCAAATTTCCTAACATCTTTATAGTTTAGTCTGGTAAGCTCCCAGTCATATCGTTTCTTCAGGAATACCTCCAGCCATCTCCACACCAAGGAATGCACATTATGTGAGGCTTTTGATTCTCCACCTTCAGGAACTCCAAGCATGAGATTCAGTGAAGCTGCTATTGTTACAGCCAGTTTGTCAGTGTCACTGACTGCAGCAATAACTGCCTGAATAATGTGCTTAAAAGCTCTTACTATCATCTCATGGATACATAGGGACTGCACATGTGACAGCTTTTCTGAAAGCTTGACCTGGTAAAGGAAATAGATTGGGGTAAAGGAAATATTTTGGGACAAACTCAAAATCATTAGCATGTTAATGAACTATGTTCCACAGCTGATATTCATCTACAAATTGAATCTACCCTGATTTCCAATATGATGTAAGGTGGTCCAAGTCAAATGAGGTACTAAGAGACAGAATGTCTGGACTGAACGCGATGTAAATAGAAGAATAAGAAAGCTCATAATGATATAACTTAACTTACAATGGTGGTAAATTTTCAACGGGCTAGTAAACATTGTTTCTACAATCTGTTATGTCAATTACTACTTCTACCACAATATACAGATATTTAGCTGGAGGTGATAAAAGAAACATATAAGATCTATTAGCGGGGAACTATTATTGTTCTCAGATATATATGCATCAGTGCAAATAGAGGCGCATGTATGCGAATGTTGCAAGGACAGGTGTTTCATGGGTACAAGACTGAAATATATTACCACTTGGGCTAAAAGGAAAGTTCCCAAATTGATACAGAAACGAATGCTCCAGAAAATTGGAATAAGAAATTTCAAAACAAATAATTTAAAAGCTGGGGAACTGTTTTTCCATGTGTAGGTAGTTTACGCTAGAGATAAGTCCTGATGAATCAAAATCTAGAGTCAGAATAAGGCACTTACTACATGTCCAAGAGAACGCATTCGAAGACCTCTAGTATGCATAAAATCAGTTAGAGTCCGGCCATCAACTGGTGAGAGCTCCAATGAACCAAAATCAGCCACCTGTTTCTCATGTAAGTTTCTAAAAATGAGACTAACCAAGGCTAAATAATGTGCAAATTAAGTGGAAGATTTATATTGCATAGCATTCAGTGGTTACCAGTTTAGGAAGAGCAACTTCATTGTAGTACTTCTTTGACAAGTCAACTAGTTCATGAAGAGACTGTGAACCAGATATGGTAGGTTAGTTTACTCTGTATTGTACAAACAAGAAGATAGTATATACTCCAACTATTTATACAAAATACAACCTTCCGATGAAGTCCTGTATCTGATTCTTTTAGTCGAGCAAAAGCCTCATCAGATAACATGCTCTGTAGTGCAAGCTCATTTTCTTTCACACTGGTTTCAAGTTGAGAATCCATGGAGTGCAAAGTAGCATTTTCAGCTTCCCCAGCAACACCTTCCGTTTGGGATTTTGAGTTTTCAGACTGTTTTTTCAGATTGCATCCATCCAGTTTCTTCTTATCCTGCATAAGGGATCTAAGAGGCGTCCCGAGCCCTTCAACCTTCATTTCCCCTTTAGCTTTCTCGGTAGATAACTTCTTATCTTTTTCTGTATTATTTTGATCTTGCAAATGTTGAATCCAGCACGCTCCAAGTTCCCATCTAATAAAATGATCCCTCTCTAGTTCATCTTCCTCAAGCTTAGCAAGACTCTCCCCCAACAGTTTCTCCACAAAGCCACACGAAGCACTAACCTCTCCACATTCCAAAGTTTGCAGATCTGAGACTGATTTACCGTGGTCTGGAGCTGTTGGTTTATGAAGAAGTAATCTCAAACTGCAAGGAATCAGGAATTAGTGAGATTCCTTTATGATAAACCCAAATGAATTCATGACTAAAAGAAACCACGAACTAGGTACAATACAGTTACATATTAATTAATAGATACTTGCAAGAATTAACAACAAACAACAAAAAGCAAGTGATGAACCTAAAATCAATTTTCTTTCATCTTTTTGAAAATGCAAAACTAATAACTATATAAATATCAAAAAAATATTAGATCATTTGGTAAAAATTCCATTTCATTCGGGACGAAAAATGTTCCATGCTATAATCAAGCATTTATAGAGGTGTCAACAAAGTCCAGCCAATGGATAGCTTGGAGTTATTAGAGTCGCCATCTTTTGCTTCATCAAAAACACAGTCCAACTATCAAATAGCTATATACATGTTAAAGGGAAAATTGTGACTCAATTAGAAACCTGTTGATATTAAGGGCATTGGCACCTCCTTCTGGCTGATCTAGAAATCCAATGCTCTGAGATGGGGACCTGATTTCCTCATCCTCTATCCCACCAACCTTCACAACAGAGATGAAACCACAATATCTTACATTGATTACACCTAGAGTGGCAATGTCCTGCGAGCAAAATATACAACTTTCCTCAGGTAGTGAAGGAGGAATGAGTTCAATTGACAGCATATAGAAGTGAAATTCGAAAGCCTTGAATCAACATCATTGGTTAATCACGTATATGAGCAAAAACATACATGGGCAGCAGTATTTTCATCAGCAGTGATCCCTTTCAGTAGGTTCCGATGTACTAGATTATATTGATCTACTCCAATTGATTGAATTCCATCAATCTTAGTATCCACCTTAGAGCTAGCAGTGGAAGCATCTTTCTTGACTGTAATGTTCAAGTCCCCCACTTTCTCTGTGTGAAGAACGTCAGAGCTCACAGCTGAAGAAACTATATTTGGCCTTTCCATCACATGCCGCACGGCTGAAATAGCTCTGAAAATTGCAACATCAACAAATAGGCTGTGAAGAAGGAAAGCTTTCCTATCGCGAACCTGCCTCTCCTCAGCTGTCTTGCAAGGCATTGAGGCAATAAACTTAAACTCATTGGCCCAAGGTATTAAATCACTTTTACCATCCCTTCCTAGACCACCACCATTTCCTCCCCATGTTTCGTCTTCCACGGGGAGTGGAGGAAAAGTTGGTGGTAAACGAGCTGCAACAGGAGGGATAAGCCAGGTGTTGGCTCTAAAACCATATGGAATATTCCCAAACTGCATGAATGAAATCAGAAACCATTTAGTAATTGTAAGTAGCAGAACCCAGAGACATTATTGAGTATCTAATGAACACCATTTCATCCAGTGCCGATCCAAGTGTGAAAGACAATAGTTTATGAGCAGTGATACCTTGTTACGTTCCGAGAATGCTTTCATGAGATCACCATAAGCCTGAAATATGAGAAACAAAATGTGTAACCAGCCAAATGGAGCATAATTCAAGAAGAAAGAATGAACTGAGTGAAGCTTAGGCCAACGTGCTTCATACAATTGAAGTGAAAAGCATGAAAGGAAGCAATAAGGGTAGACTGCAGATCACAACTTCATGTACGGATAGAATTAAACAATTTGTAATCATTAAACAAAATGTTTGTTGTACATGTGAGAGATTTAACAAGTCAAAACAAGACAAGTTGTGAAATCCACATAATTGATACTCGTGAAGTTGAATTATAATAGCCTCAAACAGTATAAGTAAAACTTTAAGTTGAACACCAAGAAAACTAACATTATCAAAAGCTCTACTAAGGTGTCGTAACAAATCAGCGAGGTTGTGACATAGTATCCTCTGCTTTCCCACACTATAGAACCCCTTTCTGCAAGCTTCTAGCTGAACCAGCTTTCCATTGCAAAGCTTGACCTGAGCATTACAATTATGAAAAATTAAGAAATGGCATCAACTATATAAGCATTTTCACAAACAAACAAACAAATTATAAAAACATACATCAAGGGACAAGAGATGGTCATCCACCAAAATCTCATCCATTTCTCGTCTTGCTGCCCTCCTTATAACTGCAACAATTTCACATCCACTGAGTGATTTGTAATTAAGGAATTGCATTTTAGAGATAGAGAGGTCGATGATTACATTGGAGAGGAGGAGTGAGGTGGGAGAGAGAGAAGAAGTCGTAGAAGGTCCCGAGCTTAGGGCATGAGTGGCTCATCTCTCCCTCCCCCTCCGCCGCCGCATCCGGCGATTTCTTCGAAGCAGCGGCGGCGATCTTATCCGGCGCATTCTTGCCGGAGCTCGACGGTGATGGCCCAAACGACGTCGTGCAAGCAACAATGTCCAGCAACCTTCTCACGTGCGCTACTGCCTGCTCCTCGTCGTAGTCCTCTGTTTTTTTGAAACACACATAATCAGGTTTTCATGACGAAGCCAGCAAGTCAACTAACAAAACGACATCGTTTACCTTCTACCAAAACTAGCATACATGGCTTCAGTGCAGAGATGTCTAGTGAGTCCCTCAACCGAGGGCCTTTCACCTGAAAAAATTATATACATAATTAATGCGTCCTTTTACTAATTTGTATACAAAATTATTGGTTGTTTTGAAAAGAAAACATTGTTTGTGTATTCAAATTAGAAAAACATATTAGCATACAACTGATTGTACATTATCCATAAGTGAAGCATAGGTACATCAATCCATCTTGTCACCATCGTGAAAAAGCAATCAAATCAATCAGTGAACTAAAAAAATGTTCTCTTCAATTTCCCATAGACAAAGGCGAACAAAAGAAAAGAGCATAAAATGCTTTAATTATATTCAATGTAGGAGCAAGCGAAGTTCTTCAAAACTTTCATCCGATTATACATAGAAGTCCAAATTGGGTAGAGAACCTCATGCTTTTTCTTGTTGATATGGATCAACACTAGAAGATTTTAATTGTTTAATGAAGTGAAAGGTAAAAGCTATTAGTTATTCAAACAATTATGACTATTTGAAGATACATATGAACATATTTTTAATTACAATAAAGAACCACAAATTTCAAAACCAATATCTTGTTACTGCACGATAGATTAAGACTTTAAAGATTGGAGATGAAGTTAAGATGAGACAAAGATTGACCAACTAAAATAGCAGTCATGAAAAATATAGTTGTGAGTAATCTGAATGACACTTTAACTATCACAATGAATATGTGTGACATAGTAAATAAAGACATCAATATCACTAAGTAATCATCACAACTAAACTAATTCAGCCAGGGCCGTCTTGATGAATACAAAGGCCTAAAGCG
>JAYMTO010000569.1:0-11651 GCA_036898065.1 California macrophylla | reverse complement strand
TGAGCTCTTGGATTAGTGAAAATCAAACCATCCCAACTTCGTTTCGCATCGGAGCCGCGAAAGTGAGCTTGTTGGCCAGCAGGGGGGAACGATGACTCGGCTCGAGAGTTGACTGATGACTTATGGTTAACTCTTTTTTTTAAAGGTAATATTGTTTCAGTGTAAATTGAGAAAATATATTTCACTTTAAATATTGTTACTAAATTTGATAATATGTCTATATTTTAAAAATTATCGAAAATATTCTCCATTTTTCACTTTATAACTCTCCTCCTTCCAACCTTTTGTTGAAGCTCTAATCCTTCGCATTATAAAAATGCATTTAAGCATTTTGCTTGAAACCAATTCTTTCACTATCTCTTTATCCTTGTTTGAAACCTATTTTTCTCATTCATATCCTCCTCGAATATCACCATTCATGGGCATTTGTCCAACACTCTGGGATACTGGATGTCCTTCACCATCGACTTTCAGAACAAAGACTTTTCTGAGATATAGGAAGATAAGAAATCACACGTGTTTTAGTGTTCCATTCCCCCATGAAAACTTTTTGAAGAAGATTCAAAATCTTGCGACTTCTTTAATGGTCTTTGGTCGAAGAATTATGTCCAACATATCCGACCGTATTGAAAAATATTCAAAAAATGGTGACTTCTGCAATGATGTTTTATGACAATCATCAACAATTGTCTCTTTGGAATCTATGAATGTAACTCACTAGAAAATTGAGTTGGAAGAAATAAAATATGATCTTCAAACTTTGGAATCTACGAATGGAACACTTATGGAGACTAAAAAGATGAATTGCATGAAACACGTCACGTCATAATCAAAGACAGTGACTTATTGGTACGAGAATATATAGTTTAGGATAAACATTGATCAGTGTGTGTATGAAGTTCATGTATTTTCATGTTCATAACGAATAAAATTGTGTTTTATATAAATTCCCAACTTAAGTCTGACATCACTGGTTCCTTCTAGAAGTTCATTATTTAGCACTGTGCATTTAAGTCCAGACCTCGTATATATTTCTGAATCATGTTCGACATATTCGATCGTATTCGGTAAATCATTCTGGCATATTGGTGAAACTAACTCTTCAAAACATGAAATACATGTAAGTAATCAAATGTCGAAAAATTACTTTCCTTACTTTCCAAATTATGTCCGACATATTCGACCCTATGTTAGATCGTATATTCGTACTTTCTGATTGTAACTGATCCATTTCGAGTATGGATTTTTAAATCATTCAGTACTTTAAAGTCGTAAAATGTCAAAATCATTCGGAAGTATGTCAGACGGTTGAAAAATACAATTGATTGGAGCAAAAAATATAGGAGTTTTATTCTTTTTGAATATGAAAATACATTAGAAAAAATTACAATGAGCAATGTCCATATCTTCTCAGACCTAGGGTCGCGCGAAAAAGTTTACGCTTATATTAATAAAGATCATTGTGTTTTTTGATGAAGATGGTGACTGCAAAAAAAAGTATTGATGCAACGTGTTCGAGCATCAGGAATGATGACTGCAAAAAAAGTATTGATGCAACGTGTCTGAGCATCAGGGATGATGACTGCAAAGATTCACTGTTGAAGCGTCCCTCCATCAGGTATCCATTGGAAGATGTATGATCTTCATATTCTTCCTTTTTCCACTTCCATGAATTCCGGTGAGGAAATGAAATTATAGGACACGTGTCATTCCCTTTATCCTAGAATAGTCTACGCCTTAGAAGTAGATGGTGGATGACGATCTATATTGCAGAGTGTTAGACAATACAAATGAGTGGTAGTATGCGAGGAGGACAGAAATATGTTTTAGACAAAGAGAGAGAATAGTTGGTTTCGTCAAAATGTTGAAGATGCCGAATTGGTATAGGGTTGAGGGTGTGAATGTGTGAGGAGAAGAGTCATAAGGTTAAATGAAAAATATTTCTAATAATTTGGTAAATATATACATAGTCTTTAAAATTATTAATAATGAAACATAAAAATTAATTTTTATGTCTTGGAGGATATTTGCTCTAGTACTAATTTATTTAAGAATGATCGTCATCTATCACTTAATTACATTGTTACCCTATTTTATTCGTAATATAGCTACGACGCCGTTTGGCAAGGAAATCACGTATATTTCACAGGGAGGGAAAAGGAACGATGAGATCGGCACCGACCTACTGTTTCGATTGAAGGATTCATCGGAAACCCAATCGCCGGTCCCTTCCATCACCACCGCCGTCGCAGCAGTACAGTCCGATGAAACGAGAGCCATTGTCTGATTCATAAGAATCCTCCTCCCTGGTGCTTTAATGGTTGACATTGCTCTCAATCGGACTGCGCAAGGTTCTGTTCGTCCTCCTGCTCAATTCGGCGTGGCAAGTCTGATATCAAAGCATCAAAACCGAGTCTCTCCATAACGATTTCGGATTTGGCATTTTTCTTTTCCTTTATTCATTTCCGCTTCGATTACGTGCGCACGATGTGCATGTGGAGGTGGGGTGAGTCGAGCGGTTTGGTTTGATTGATCCGGACTTGTTGTGATCGATTCATTTTTTTCTTTTTCTATCTGTGATTTTGGCTGTGTAATTTCAATTAGGCGTGTAAAATGCAGGCTCGGTGATGTGCGATTGAATTGTTCGGGTTGAGTTTGAGCTTCTGTTTGTTTTTGGTTTCTGAGCGAGCTGAGAGAGAATGGCCTGGTTCACAGTGCGGAGCTTTCCGGATCTTGCCGGGGCTGTGAATAAGATCAGCGAGAGCGTGAAGAACATTGAGAAGAATTTCGACAATGCTCTCGGGTTGGAAGAGATTCCCGAGTCCAGCAGGAAAAATGAAGGTTTGATCATCTTCGCTTCATGTTATTGGGTTTATTTAGCTCTATTTGTGTACTTTGATTAAGGTATTGTTATATTTTGTGTACAGTTGTTGAATTCGTGGAAGATTAGTACAGACATGCTAGCTTCATTTCTGATTGTTGCTTGCTTGTTTCTTTTGGTTTAGGGGTCAATATTAAAATACTGATTGCAGTACTCAGATTCATTATTTTATATTCGAGAAGTAACAAGAAACCATGAAGAATCATAAGAAGAACAATTGTGCAATCACAACTCTGTTGGACAAGCATGTTGAATTTATATTTGCACTGATCCCAGCTAATGCAACCCTGCCTCGCTCTGTTGCCTTGCCCAGGCACTTAAGCGAGCAACTCCGATACTAAGGCGACACAGAGGTTGTGTTGCCCTGGTGGGTTCTCCCACTAGTGATATTATGTCGACTGGCCTATACTTGAAGTTCTAAGTGATTCCCATTCCTTTTTGTATCAATAAAAATGTGGATAGACATTTAAATGCATAACCATAGATGTATTTTGGACTGATTTTATTGTAACTGTCTGCTTATATGACAATCAAAATCATCAGGACAACTTGAGTCCTTGCGTCATCCATCAAATGTTGAAGAGGAAGAGGGACTTGAAGCAGACAGGACGCTAGCTTCTGCTTCCAAACAAATTCATTCCATTGATGATAAATCTCAACCTTCAGAAGAAGAAATTGAAGTGCTTACAACAGAAAAGGGTCCTCAGGTTCCAGGCAAGATGCAAGCAAGAGAAAGCTTGGTATCAGATCCTGGAAAAGGTGATTCTGAATCATCATTAGTGCCTTCTGAACCAAATAAACCAATTGCTGAGAATACTCAAAAGGCACAAGCTATTGACAATACACAGCAGAAAAATAGTGCAGAAGGGTCCTCCAAAATTTTGATGTCAAGAAAAGATAAATCAGGAAGAATTGAAGCAGGCGCAGAAACAGATAATATTGAGGCTTCCTCTGTTCCAAAGGAGCCACATAAAGTAGTTGATTCACATGAAAGTTCTGGAGATGAGCATAATAGAAAAACAGAAGAAGCCATAGAGAAAACCTTGCCTGTTCAGTCTGAGGTATCAACGGGTAGCCATGATATAATTAAGACTGATCATTGTAGTTCACAAGTTGGTAACGAGGCAATTGAAAGTGCTGTGGATGAATCCTCTCATGACCGAACCCAACCAATTGCACGTCCTCTAGAAGACTCTTCAGAAGCGGAATCAGAATCAGTTTCTCCTGAAGTAGAAATAAATCAGCGAGCAAATGATGATGAAACCGGGGCTGTAGAGCAACACTTGAGCTCAAAGGGTAATGCATCTGATTCAACAAATATGGTGTTTGAGTTAGAGAAGGTGAAGAAGGAAATGAAAATGATGGAGGCTGCATTGCAAGGTGCTGCAAGACAATCACAGGTATTTTAACAATTATTTTGTGGTAGTTTGTGCATGCCCAATTCATTGGTGTAAGATGAGGTGCTGATTCAATCCTTATACTGAACTTGGATCCTTTGTTTCATAAGCATGTTTCTGCAGTTACTGAAATTTAAAAAGTTTTTTTTTTCTCTTCAGGCAAAAGCTGACGAGATTGCAAAATTCATGAATGAAAATGAACAATTAAAAGCTGTGGTTGAAGATTTGAAGGTGCTACTATTACCAATTATTTTATCTCCTTGTAGTTTAAGACAACATACCATTAATTAGTATCAGACTATCAGTTTTGCTTTCAAGAGATTTATCTCATCCTCATCACCTGAGTATTCCATTTTAACTGCTAAAATTGATGGAACAGAGAAAGACTAATGAAGCAGAAATTCAGTCTTTGCGGGGAGAATATCACCAAAGGGTTTCAACTCTCGAAAGAAAGGTATGATGTTTTCCTTTCTTAAAATCCTTTCTTGACAGCTACTAGTGGTATGCAATGTTTACAATGATTAATTGCAAAATTGTCTTTCAAGGTATTTACTTCTTTTTTCAAGTGGAATACATAGTGTCCCTAGTGTTGCTAACTTGATATCCAGTTGTCCCTTCCTATAATTACAGGTTTATGCTCTTACTAGGGAAAGGGATACTCTCCGAAGAGAACAGAGTCGAAAAAGTGACGCAGCTGCTCTACTGAAGGAAAAGGATGAAATTATTACTCAAGTAATGGCTGAAGGTAGATTGTTGCAAGTTTTATGTTCAAGAAAGCTCCCTATGAACAAAGATTTTAGTCTACATTTGTATCTGCTTATCCCTTGTACGGACTAAGCTTATTTATTTTTCTATATGGCTATAGTTAATTAGATTTGAGTTGCGAGAGATTATATTAGGTATTAGAGATGTGCAGTGTGATAGTTCCGTTGAAGAGTATTTTTTAATGCACAGTGGAACCTGCATAACAATAAAATCCTGACCGATACAATCCTGTACAGCAAACCATGGATTGCATTTAATTAAACATATTGTATTTTGGCTGCCTGTCTTGCTTCTTTTTTTTCTGCTTTGAATATTACAATTTCAAATTTTAAAATTAAGTTCTTACTATAGACTGCTCAATGATTTCAGCTGATGGAATGGGATTCTTTATGAAAGAAATATTGTCATCTATGTTTCTTCTTATGGTCAATGATGTGGAATAATGTCTAGCATATTGCCACCTTGGATGTGTTTTAGAAACAGAATATTACATAACCATCATAGTGGAAATTGAAATGTTTTAATCACATTTCGCACACAAATATATGTTAGCACATTTTTTCAGCTTGTCTTTTCTCCATTACATTCTTAGATATTCATATCTATATTGGTATTTTAATTTGTAACTCATAGTCATAATGAATCTCGACAAGACATTATTGAACGGTTATAGAAGAGCCCCCTCTTTGTATATAATTTTGTTCTCTCATTCAGGTGAAGAGCTTTCAAAAAAACAGGCTGCTCAAGAAGCTCAGATTAGAAAATTAAGAACTCAGGTATACAATCAATTTCCATGTATTTTTTGGGGGAAAACAAGCTTCTATTCTAATTTGTTCTATTTGATAATATTATGCCTTTTCTACCCTATTCTTGAAAGCTAGGTTAGAGAACTTGAAGAAGAGAAGAAAGGTTTAGTGACCAAGCTTCAGGTATTTGGATTCTTCAGCATTATATAACACTGTTTTTGCTGTATCATAATGTTTTCTTTGAATTCATGAAGAATTTATCTCCCTGGTAATTGCATACTGATTTACTCTTAGTTCTGGCGCATAGGGATATTTTCCGGGTTTGATTTATATAAAGATATTATGTGTGTTATAAATGCCTTTTCTGTTGATTCATCTACATTTTGTTGTTTTTGTTATATGAAGCACAATCTTATTACCATTTTGTGCTTGTTGTCATTCATATCCAGGTAGAAGAAAATAATGTAGAGAGTATAAAAAGGGACAAGGCAGCTACTGAGAATCTTCTGCAAGAAACGATAGAAAAACATCAGTCAGAACTTGCACTGCAGAAAGAGTATTATTCAGATGCTCTTATTGCAGCCAAGGACGCTGAAGCAATGGCAGAGGCTCGTGCCAACATTGAAGCCAGAAATGAAATGGAGAGTCGTCTGAGAGATGCTGAGGAACGTGAAACTATGCTAGTTCAGGCACTTGAGGAATTAAGGCAAACTCTTAGTAGAAAAGAGCATCAGGTGTTGTTCTATAATACTCATGATGTGAGATACTCCACATCAAATGCAAAAAAGAAAATTATAGTTTAATTTTTCTTTGTTAATTCTAATTTCAGGCTGTTTCCAAAGAGGATATGCTTCGGAAGGATATCGAGGATCTTCAAAAATGTTACCAGGTGTGCTAGACATCCTAATTTGGGTTATTATCAATTTTTCTGTACTTCATTAAATTTGGCTATTATATTATCTAGGCAAGTGAACGCCGGTGCGAGGAAATGATTACACAAGTTCCAGATTCCACTAGGCCACTTTTAAGACAGATTGAAGCTATACAGGCAAGCATTTATTTCATTTGCTTCTATATCTGTTGAGGAACATATGTTCCTTAAACTGGTTTTTGATTTACTTGTATCCGATGCATGGGTTCTTAGTTGCTGACTCCTCACTTTCTATACAGGAATCAACTGCCAGACAAGCAGGAGTATGGACTGCGGTTGAGAGATCTCTTAATTCCCAACTCCAGGTAGCTAGAATTAATTTTCCAGGATTGATTTCAGTATTTGAGCCTCTTACAGACACTTTAAACTGTTTTTTATGTCTTGTTATTGAATTCACAGGAAGCAGAGGCTAAGGCTGTAGCTGCTCAGGAAAGAGAGCGATCTGTCAATGAGCGTTTATCTCAAACCTTATCACGAGTTAATGTTCTTGAAGCTCAGGTGAGTTATCTGCTGTTAGTGCAGTCTAACGGTGTGTATCGTGATAATTGTCTGACATTTGTTCTGTGTTTCAGATTTCATGCCTTAGAGCTGAACAGACACAGCTAAGTAGGTCCCTAGAAAAGGAGAGACAACGAGCTGCTGAAAATAGGCAGGAATACCTGGCTGCAAAGGAGGAAGCTGCTACTCAAGAAGGTCGTGCAAATCAACTTGAAGAACAGATCAGGGAAGTCGAGCAGAAATACAAGCTAGATTATGAAAAGGTGGTCATGCAAAGGGATAAGCTGCAGCAGGTTCATCTCCTGGGTCTCTTACAACTTAACAGGATTTTTATATATTAAATTTATTGCAAAATAAGAGCAATTTCTCCCCCTTTTTGCTTGTAGTAGTTTCTTTTTTACTCGCATCAGATCCCTTTTTACATAAAATAGTAAGACTGTAAGATACCTTCAAATCTAACCGGGAAAGTTCTTTGGTGCATCACCAGAGATGTGAGAAAAATTATTTTTCTTCATAAAAACAGTTATTTTGATGTTAAGAACAAAATAATCCACGACGAACACAAACCATTTAGAAAAGATGGAGAATTTGTGATAAGTCACAGCTATCTTGTGCAGTGATGTTTTCCATATCCTCCCTGAGTCGTAACTGAACACATTCCATTCAATATCATGTAGTGGATTCTGCTGTTTCACAAAAATCCTTGACCCTTGTTACTAGGAACTTCTCCTGGACTGTCTTAGAATAGATATGAAGCTATTCGAGTGTGAGAACTGTATATAGAAGTTACAAGACATTGTTTTGGAGCTTCTGTAAAACATATTCAGACTTCTAATGTATGTCATTAGTTATTAGTTTTATGTTTGATATTGCTGAACTGAGTTTCTGGATCTTTTATAGGAGGTAGAAAAAGAGAAAGCTGCTCGATCTGAGTTGGAAAGGAAATCTGGTGTTCATTCTACTGATGTATCTGAACAAAGTCCTTTAACAAAGAAAAAGTCTACTTTTGAAAATGGTACGAGGCCTTAGTCTCTTACTTAGACATCATTTGGTTGTATAGGAGGAAAGTCTAAGGCCGTGTTTGGATAGATTTTGTGCAAAAAAATGGGAATCAACATATGCCTAATTAAGGTGGTTTGACAATGAGAATGAGAATCAAAATAAAGCTAAATAAATTAGTTACAGATTTCAGGGATTCTCATTCTCAAACCCTTATCCTAATGCAACCTTAAATATCTTACTTCAATATCATTTATTTGTCAATGTTTTTCCCTATACAATTCGTAACTTCATGCAGGCAACTTGATCCGAAAAATTTCAAGTGCTAGCAATCTAGAGGAAAGTTATTACCTCCAAGCATCCTTACACCCGTCTGACAGTTTTGCTGGAAGGACATATCCCCAGGAAACAACCATTGGTCCTTACCAAATGAAGAGCATGACATCTGGTACTTTTGAATCTAGCCTTCGCCAGAAGCAAAGAGAACTTCAATCATATATGTCTCAGTTGGTGTGTATCTTTTCATCTACTTAGGAAAAGATGTTATAGAGCTGTGGTTGAATCATTTCCGGTTCCATCTGTCATTTACGCTTCTTTGTTCATTTCAGGCATCAATGGAATCCATCCGCGATTCTCTTGCTGAAGAGTTGGTCACAATGACAGAGCAGGTGAGTGTCTATCTATATCTCTCTCTCAGCTTGTATCATTTACCTTGAAAATGTACATGGATTGCAGTGCGAAAAGCTACGAGCAGAGGCTACCATGTTGCCTGGGGTACGAGCAGAGCTAGATGCCCTCAGGAAGAGGCACTCAGCTGCACTAGAGCTGATGGGAGAGCGTGATGAAGAGGTACCTGTTTTTGCCTTTTCCATATATAGGTCCTGGTTGTTTCACGAAAACAACTTCGCAGATTTATCTTCGCATGTTATGCATCAGTGAATTAGGTGTCTGCCTCATTTATCCATTATAGAAGACTCATACACCCTAGAAAGATATTCTTGTCATGATTCAACCAAAAACAGACCTTCAACAAACTTGTTGGGCATAGCCTTAAGCTAAGCGAACCTTGCACAAATGTTGGGATATAGCCCTCCCACTCTGCAGGGCCGCTTGATCCTTACACAACATTTCCGCTTGGTATGGGCCTGGCATACTTAGCCAGGTCTTGAGACCACCACCCCGCACCCAACTGCAGCCTCACGCGAATGGACAAAACAGATGTGACAATCTACACACCCTGACTCTCCACTTTCCCGTGCAACAACACTTGGCACCGTCAACAAATCTTTCCCATTTTGCTCTGATACATATGGATATGATACCAGGTCTGCCTAAATGTTGTTCACGCATTGCTTGCTTTCTTGCTTCATTACAGTACACAGAATCGATTCTCTATACTTACTTTCTTAGCAAGAAACAGAATAAAAATACATCTGACATTTGGTTGCCTATATTCAGCTGGAGGAACTCCGTGCGGATATTGCAGAGCTGAAGGAGATGTACAGAGAGCAAGTGAACTTGCTCGTGAGTAAGGTTGCATTTTTCTTCATATCGATGGCTGAACCAATGCTAATTTCATTTTGTTCACACTTCATGTTTTGTGAAAGATTGACAATACCTTATTGATCTTCTGTGTACAGGTCCAGACTACGAGATCATCCATGGCAGCTCCCTGAGATTTTGGTGATCTCCTTGAGAATATTTTCAGAGGTGGTGAAGGCCTATTAGTGGGAGCGTTGATCAATTTGCACAAAATTTAGGAATTTTCTATAGCACACAATGTTTTCAATGTAACAGATTTGAAGAAGATCCTGTCATGTTTTATTGATTCAACAATTATTAATATAATATTTTGGACTGCAAGATAAAAGACAATTCTTCTCATATATTTTGGACTGCAGGATGATTGTTTGACTTGTTCTTCACTTATTTCCTTTTAAAATTATTCTATTTATGTATGTATTTTATTTTGTCTGATCTTCAGTGGTTAGTTAGTACATGTTTGAGATGATCAGTTAATTTTTTTGGAGTAATTGTTTATTTAATATTGTTGTATCAGAAGGTGAAGAGTAGACATAATTTTAGTCAATAATGGTCCACCATAAATATTAAAAGCACTATAGGGATATTATATTTATAAAAACCAACAGTCGATATTGAGAGGCAATGCTAGGTGGAGATTCCCCAACCATGCTTAGAATATGTTACTATATTATATGACAGGCACAGGAAGGAGTAAAAAGTCCATGAGATGAGAGAAGAAGAAGCTGTTGTGCAGGCATCTGTGGAATGGCTTATAGATCTGTCCAAGGGGGCAGTCACGAGCTTGAAGCCCATGCTCTCGATGGCCTGGATGTTCTGCAAGCTAGGAGAGGCTTCTTCTGCTGTGGATTCATAGTTCCAAGTTATTTATCGGTAAAATCTATGTTATTTATTGGTTAGCACCTTCAAATTCTCATCATTTCTTGAAATTGTTGTTCAATCCATAATGGTTATGATTGACTCTGAGTTTTATAGTTTTGAATAAACCATGAGAAAATTAGGATTGAATTTTTTTGTAGGTTTGTTTCTCTTCTTCTGTTCCTGAGGTTTTGGAGTATAATTTGTCAGGATGTAGATGGGAATTGGCATGTGGGAGCAATTGCCACAATGATTGATGATGTTGGGGCTGCTGCAATATACTCTGTTGCTGGGCAGGTCAAAGCATCTGTTGATTTTAGCATCTCCTATTTCTCCACAGCTAAGATTCAGGAGGAAGTGGTGATAGAAGCAAAGGTAGTAGGAGAGAAGGAGAGGCTGACATCAGTTGTGGTGGAGATTACAAGGAAGACAAATGGAGAGTTGATTGCTCTTGGCAAGCAATGGATGGCTTCTAACAATAATTCTATATCTATCACTATTACTAAATCAAGCAAGCTATGATTTACAAGATACGAGAGAGGTAGCTATGGATTAGGACCCCTCTTGTAATCATAGTTTCAATTGTTTGATTTCAATAATTCAAGTTTGATATTAATCTAACAAAGTGATTATTAAACATTCCTTCTTTTTTTTTTTATGGAAGAAGGTTGATATGAATTTGATGGGTTTTTTTTATTGAAGAAGAGCCCCGTATATATATACCCACTACAACATTTAATGTAGAAACTTAATGGACTTTCTCTAGGAGCTTCTAATAACATCAAGAGTCACCTCACTATCTAACACATTCTCAAACTCAATATGCTCAAGATGGGGCAACGAGCCCAAATTGAATTTGTCAACTAATGAACTAAATTTTTTCAAAATCAAGAACTTGGTGAAGATATCGACAATCTGATCCATAGAAGAGATGAGACGTAGAGTGATGGTGTTTTCACTGAGATAATGTCATATGAAATGACAATCAATCTCAATATGTTTGGCATGTTCATAAAATACACCATTGTGAGCAA
>JAYMTO010000568.1:0-11653 GCA_036898065.1 California macrophylla | reverse complement strand
AGCAAAGGTGAGACAAGGCAGTAGAGACCCTTCGACCGGAAATAGGGAGTGCCAAGAAGAGCGGCCGGAGTGCCAGGAAAAGCCGCACAGATTTCCCACCAAGAGATAATCATGGACCAAACCATCCAGGAGACAGGATCGACGAGAAATGCAAAGGGCCGGGATGGGAGAGATAAGAGAAATGTCTATTTTGTCCATTGTATACAAAGTTGATATTGAATTTTCAATAATATATATTGCAAGATCAATTTGCGAATTCATATGGGAGGTGAATGGTTAAATGATAATTGACAATATACATCAAGAATAAAGTATATTCATGAACTTTAACAATGAAGTAATTTTGGGTTGTTTTTTAAAAATAACATCTCACAATATTTTTGTGTTGAATCTAATGTTAAAAATAATTATATAAATTATTATGGATACAAATACTTTACCCACCAGAATTTGACCAGATGGTCAAGAAGTGTTATTTCTCTATTTACCATAGTTGTATTTGTTCATTGTTTATTGTTGTAAATATAGTTAATATTTCAATGGTTATCTCTTGTTGATTGTAGGATTGTTATCCTCACCAAACTTGAAGTCTATAATATTGAATCAGTATGAATTTTGAAATATATGTTAGTAAAAACTTTTCAAAAATTTATGAATTGGCCACCTATTGAATTCATATGAGTGAATTATGTCAACTGTGGCGAGCACAACTTCAGTTATGTCTTAATCTCTCATTCATCAGTACAATAGGAATCAGATTTCCAGTTTGGCATTCTCTGGCACTAAAGTTAGGAAGGGAGCTTTGACCTTCCAGTGATATTGAACTGATCAGAAGAAGTCTCTCTGGCTCTGGTAATTTCAGTTCTGGCCCTTCAATTCATGCATCATTTATCAAGTTTGACGAGAAACAATCTCATCGTTTTCAGTGAAGTTAAGTTAAGTGAGGAATTGAAGATGCATGTGCATGTCTCCGTCCCATGAACAAACATAGTAACCACGATAACGATCATTTAATGCCTCTGACATTTGGATCCAACAACAGAGAGCCCATAGTTCCTTGGATGCCAGGCAAAGTGAACAATTCAAACTCACATTTATGAATCTTGGGCTTATCTTTTCAATCATATCAAATTTATTCATCCCAACAAACACTTTCTTTACAACATAGTTTCGTATTAAAATTGGAGTGAGGGTTGGGAATTATAGCACCTTCAACAACTAGATTTTAATCTTTATATAATAAATTAAACAACTTAACTAATATTATGTCAATTACCAGTCACTTGCTTATTCCTAGACTCCTTGCATCAGTTCCACAACAGCAATCCTCAACAACCAGAACCCATGAATATCAGATCAACTGATAAAAACAATGTCCTTCTTTGCATATTTCTGTGCAATTGTCTGACATAAACTTTGGGATCATATTAACCCAAACAAAGCTCTATCGCATTGCAAAGAGAAATGTGACAGAACTTACACAAGGAAGGAAGGAAGAAACTAGGAGTTCCCTCCTTCATATCAGTCATCTTTACATCTCATCATCATGTATATTTCTCAATATCTCTTATTCCCACAGATACAAAGAATATTACAATCATGACCCTCCATTTTATATGATATGATGGACTTCTCAACTCAACTCAAAACTATCTCCGGTATCCCATGGCTACTACTGGAATCCTTACTTTGTGCCCTCTGCTACCTTTCATCAATATCTCCCCAAAACTGTATGCTCCTGTTAGTGATCGTGCTGTGAGTGTCACCGTAAATTTCTGCGATGCACCAGCTCTCAGGGTCATGGCTGGAGGGCTGGTTTCAATGGCAATAGCTGGTGCCATTCTCGATGTGATCACGTAAGTTTCCTCCTCGGCTACATTTGTCACTGTGCGAGTGGCGGTCTTGGTTCCTGCAAGATGGGCAATGGTGATTGATGGGATGTTGAGATTGGAGGGGTGGCCCATGGAGTAGTTGCAGGGCGAGTTTGTGTAGTTCTTTATCTCGTGGATGTCAATGCCTGGGGTTGTGCACAAGAACCCTAAGTAATCCTTGTAACCTTCAAAAACAAGAGTCAGCAGAAGTCAGAGTTGTGATGTATATTCATACAAGAGTACTGAAAGTGTTCAGAACTTTCAGCTTCACCTCAAGGACAAATAGATATGAAGGTAAAACAAGCTCAATGGTTTCATTGACATTCAGAATAACCAATTAAATTTCAAAGACATTCTACGTTGTCTCTAATCCTTAGATTATGTGACTATCTGAGACTATGATAGGTGAGTCACCTTATTATGTTGTACAATAATAATATATTTATAAATGGCAATGTTATTTATATGGCTCAGCTATAAATCATACATCCATGGGAGAAGAATTTCAGTAAACAACGAAGTTATAAAGATGAAGACAGAACCTGCATCAAAGATGAGTCCAGGATCCAAAGCAGCAGTTGGATTGACATGTCCACTTCCGTAATCAAAAGGCGTAGCTTTGACAAACTTGATGGAATCTGTTTCAGAGTACTGTTGTGCTTGAAGAGGTCTTCCTGCTCTATCCAGCTTTGAGGATGTAGTCATGAGGGCTGATTTAATGGCAGCTGGGCTCCAATGAGGGTGCTCCTGCTTCACAAGGGCGGCTATGCCAGCTATATGTGGTGCAGCCATGCTAGTTCCAGATATCATGGCAAATGCTTCACCTGCACATATCAAATAAGTGTAATGAGTTCATCTTTAATATACTTTTTTTTTGCAAAGCGCGATTTTATCCTTCAAAAGAGATAAGGGGTAGAGATCCCATAAAACCAAAACTTGTTTATGGTTTTCATGATCTCCTCGTGCATTTTGCATGATGTTGCGTTTGAATCATTTTTTGATGAGAATGGAAATGGGAAATGGCCCTTCATTTGTATGGGGATGAAAGGGGTAATGTTAATGAGAATGAAAATAATGCATATTTCTATATTACACTCAAATGAGGGGTGTTTCTCATTCCCACACAAAAATAAACCAGATGCAACCAAATCCATTGGAGGGATAACCTCAATCATCAGGCTAATCTGCAAGTCCGAGTGAAGATTCAACTGAAATCAGTGTTTTTTTCATTTTGGGGAAATTTTCAGTGGAGAGCCAAATATTAAGTAGAAGTTGAGATCAAATTTTGTACCAGCATAATTGGGTTCATCTGTTCCATTTGGGGACCAAGCAGCCCAAATGAGAGAACCAGGGGCTAGTATATCCGGTTTCAGAAGATCCGCATCCCGGAAGCTGAAATCCCTTATGTTAGGCCCCCGAGAGGAGAATAGAGCCACTAGTGGTGCTGATTTGTAGAGCATAGGTGTCAAACCATCCCAAATGCTACCCACAGCTTTGAAGCTTTTCACACGTCCTGTCCAATCTCTTGAAGTAGATGTGTTGTAGTAATCAATAAGATCCTAAGATAACAGCAAAGCATCATGAATGAACACAAGGAACGAAAAGAAGGTCATGTAAGTGCGAAGAAGAGACAAACCAAAGTGGGAAGGGAGGGGATGTTGTCAGAAAGGATCTAGGAAACAAGCAGATAGTAGATGTCAAAGTGAATTATGAACCTATTATTTGGTAAGAAAATTACAGATGCATCATCATGAAATTTTTGCCAGACTCCAATTCCAATTCAATTTTGACATATGTTATGAGCTTGTGTACTGATAACAATAGGTTATATGCACACCAAAAGCACATAGCATGAGAATGCCACACAAAAGACCCTATACTTCAGACTTCAGAGATGATACTGATGTCAGATAAGATTTTAGTAAACATTGAGACCATATATCACATTTTGCATTCATCATGGAAATCTCAACTTTACATAGCAAGCAGACTAAGGGAAGATTTAAATACTTACCATTGATTTTTTGACATCTGTGATAAGTATCCCAGGAAGACAAGCAGGAACTGGGTCAAATTTTGTTCCTGGTGAAACATTTTCCACAGCCAGAACAAAGCCAATTGCACCAAGGCTCTTTGCTGTTTCTGCAACTTTCTTAATTGATGCGGTACCAACAACAAAATTGAAGGAATAACCACAGAGAAGAATGTTGCCCTTGATCAAATTCTTGTTTAAGATTTCTGGTTTCTGACAATCTGAGGGGCTGAATTTCATTACTGAAGAATCAAGTAGCACATCGTTTGCAGCAACCAGCTTATATGTTCGATTGGAATGAGTAGAAGCTGCAGTAGTCATGAAAAGTGCTTGAGCCTTTAATAACATTGAGCAAATCAAAGCTAACATATTATACAGCACAAGTAGTGTGAACCAAGTGATCTTAACAGAGCACATTGGAGGTGGTAGCACTGTGCCCACAAGGTACGCTCAAAGTTTTCTAATGAAGTTTCTTTTTCTTTTATAATTTTGGTTTCTCTTTTTTAATAAGAAATTAGACAACCTAACCAAAGGCACAAGAGAGGGAAACATTCGAAGTACACAAAAAGCATTCAACTGGATAGACCAACAAGAAAAACAGTACATCAACAAACTCACGTGATAGCCCAAGTCCAGGTAGGAGTTTTCCATTCCCAAGGGTCAGATGATTTTTGTATCTGCGATCATCCATAGCTGCTGCCACTGATGCTATCCATGGGCTATAAGACACCAAAGTTCTAGCAGAAGGACCACCATTTCCAGCAGCTTGTGCAACAAATACACCTGCTTTCACAGCTGAAAGAAGTGTAGCATCAAAAGGGTTTAAGAATGTTGTCTTTGTTGTTGCCGGTGGACTGTTTGGCCCCACAGACAGGCTGAGTATATCTATACCATCATGAACAGCCTGTTCATAAAATATAAATCAAATTACAATTAGTCGATAAAAATAGTTATATATATATATATATGGTACAATTGTCCGCCAACCTTAAAGAAGCAGGTTGCATTTGCAAGTCTCTGGAAAACAAAAACTTTTGCAGTTCTGTATTTTCCAAATCTGTCACTTTTCCATTTAGTGAATGCTCCTTGCATCAGAATCAATACCATCTTGAATTCATTTTCAATCATAGTTGTTAAGAGTTAAGCATACAATAGGGTGATTCTCCTTGTTTATTGGCATTTTTCTTACCTGGTCTACAAGCTCTTCTGAAAATTTAAGCTCAATTCTTTTTAAATGTTGGGATTGGTCATGAGCCTCTTAGTCTTAGTTTTTGCCAAATCATTTCTTTCTGAATACCCTGGTATCTCAATAAAACCACCCAATAGTGGAGGTTTCTAGCTAATCAATATATGATGCTTTTGAAAGTTAAAAAAAGGCAGAAGCTCAAGAATAAATTATACCAAGTTTCTCAGCCTCTTATATTTATAATAAGTTCTGAATCTCTGATCATATTCATCAGGATTCTGTAAATATTCCATTCCAAAAATACAAAGTTCCCCAATTGCTCTTTTTTTATTCAATTGTACTAGAAAATATGGGGGCAAGAGTCAGGCAGTCAGCTACATAGAATGATTAGAGGAACAAGAGCACACCTGATCAATTGCAGCGACCACATCCGCAACAAAACCTCCAAAAAGCCTGTAAAGTGCCTTGTACACAGCAATCCTGGGCATATGGATTGTTTCAAACTCTCATATCAAGAAAGGAATAAAATTTAGAAACTTGAATGAAACCAAGCACCATAAATAAAGATCATTAATTCTCACCTGGCACGAGGAGCCATTCCACTTGCTTTTCCGAACTCATGCCCATGCAATCTCACAGGGACTCCATTATTTCCAGCTGCAATGGCTGCTGTGTGACTGGTAGTATGATGGAGAAAAAGAAAAGGCTAACAATCAGAGTAAATAACATCTCAAACAAAATTAGCAAAGAACATCCACTATAATTCAATTTAGAAACTTGTGCGCTTTAACCTAACACATAAACACTTCAGTTATTACACTCCTCCTACTGCATATGTGCTCACTAGCCATAGTATCTCACTTTTATTTTAATTCTTATACCAGCATATTAAGAATTTACAGCTAAAAGTTACTTCTTGAAATTATTATCCTTTGTCTATTATCATAAAATTTTGGTACAAATTACACTTCTAGCAAGGATTTAGACAGAAAAATGGACAAATTGGCACAGGATTATATTGAAATTGGTATCTGGAATCTCACCTTCCATGTCCATCACCATCCATGGGTGAGGCATAATCAGCAGCAGGATTAAATGCTCCAGCTGCTATTGCAGCCTTGGCAAAATGCTGAGCTCCAATGATCTTCCCATTACAGAAGCTCCTCTTGGTGTCTGGATCAACCTCACATTTTCCTCTGTACTTCGGGAGAGGCCCGTATGGTTCAGTATTGTAGGTTCCAAAGCTTGGATGACGTGGATAAATACCAGAGTCCACAAATCCTATGACAATGTCCTCCCCTGCTCTGTCAGAGCCACCTCCCATTGGCCACACTCCAGTTGGAAGCCCCAAAAATTTTGGGGTATGTGTTGTAAGTCTCCTCACCTTCCAATCTCTATCCACAGATTTCACACCAGGAGTACGTCTTAAGGTTTCTGCCTACTAATATATTCAGTGTAAGAAAATGAGAATGCAAGAGGACTGTAAATTGTTAGTCTGAAAAACTAAAACACGTAGGGATACTAAGATTATTCAAGGATTTCACCTGTTCAGGGGAAATGTGAGCTGCAAATCCGTTTATGAGATGTCTATAGCTGTAGAGTTTCTTGTAGGTCCCACGCTCAAACAGCATTCCAAGAAGCATATCATGTTTTTTCTCAAGATGGCGGGCATATGAAGTGACCAAACCACTAAATGTACAAAGAGAAGAATGAGTAAGGAGACTTCAAATTATTACAAGTACTTCTTGATCTCGAAGAGCATGACTGACAAAGCATACTTAACAAGTACAGAAGGCAGCATGAAATATAGATAAACCACACCTTTAGCGAGATAAGCATATTCAAGCAACATCATACAGAAACTTACTATATTACAAGGATAACAAATAGCATGTATGATGTAAGACCTCTTTCTCCAAACTGTCTGGATATGAACCGGTAGGAAGTCTTGGTTGATAATACATGCATGCTAAAACTATAAAGTATTACAATTAAGAGGAAAGAACAAATGGATAAAGGTCATTTACCAAAGTTAATGATGATAAAGGTCAGTGTTAATAAAAGAACACAACATATACAAAATATCACAGTAAACTATACTCTGATGATCGTCTTATTGAATCTCAGTATTTCTATTGCCAGATATATCTCTGTGCTACTGCTAGCTTAGCTAACTGAGTTCTTTTCAATAATAACTAAGCATGTCAACCCTTATATTATGAAGGGCATTTCCTTATTACTGATCTAGGACCTTTTTTGGTACATGCTAACCCAATTCGATGAGTAGTAAGTGCATGGTTTTAAAATCTTAGGCGACCAAAAAGAATTGCTTGATTTCGTAATGGATATCAAGTTGTGTCAACTTAAGATGGAAATAGAGTGAAAATTATTTGATAAACCGTCATAGAAGATCTTAGCCTCCGCAAGAGGGCTTTCATACATAACATCTTTATAAAAAAAGTTCAAACACGGGTGCCTAAAGTCACGTACACGACAGAAGCTGAAGCCTGATTATGGAGTCTGAAGAAATCCATGGTTATCTTAGGTTAATCTATAAAGGGGCTGCCTATCCAATTATGTCAAAAATATTTAAAATAAAACCAAATAGAGCTAAATATTCTAAAGCACAATAGTCAGGTCAACCTATCAGGAAAATAGAATAATCATTTAAACCAAAGTTCATCAATTCTGATTCAAGTTAGACTTCCCAGCATCACCAATACCGTATTGGAATTATATATCCCTGACTAAGTGTGCAAGAATTTGCCTATAAGTATTAACATGACACTTCCTAATAACCATTTAAAATCAATCCAAGGAATTTATAAGTCCAAACAGTGACAGATAATTGAACACAAGTCCATGGTCTGACAAAGATATCACGCTCATGCCCCACATAGATAATGAAAAGTGTTGCCTATTCCATAAATAAATAATTTAACAGTGTCAAGGAATCTAAGGATGGCAGCAAAGTAATAGAATCAGACATTGTGAAAACTGAAACTCTGATTAATTATCAAAATAACAGAACTAGATAAAAACAAACAAGTACCTAGTTGAATCAATCTTCTGGTCAGAATCCACAGCCGTGGCTTCAAAACCATCCACCCCGCCTTCATAACTTACAACAGGCTCTCCTTCAACTGTCACAATGTAAACCTCTGCCTTTCCTATAGCTAGAAGTGAAAATAACAGCAAAACAGTGCATCTGAGCTCCACTGCCCCCATAGCAGCCCACAAAATCTGTTCAACAACAACCACAAAGAGTTAATATAATAATGGAGAAGAGCATGGAAGAGTAGGAATAGGCACAAACATTAACAACTACAACAATGGCCAAACTAATAATAACAATCCTATAATTGTTTTTTATTCTCTTAATAATATGTTCAGCTCTTCAATTTTCTTGCATTCATAATAAAAAAAAAACTTAGTTTTTCTATCAATGGTGGGGAATTAATAATTAGTAATTTGAGGTGAAGTTTATACTAAACAAAACAATAATCCAAAACCCATCTCTATCTTAGTAAGGGGATATGGATTAGTCAAAAAAAGTTTCCAAATTCTTCTGGAGAAAATTAGCCAAAAATAAGAATACCAAGAGAAGTTTCTTTTCCTCCAATTTCTAAGGGATGAAACAAAGATAGTAGAAAGAAAAGCCCACCTGTATGGACAGGAAAGAAGATCAAAACCCAGAACACAACAGCAATAACAAACAAATTATGAACGAACCATGAGCTCAGTCACCTGCAGCAATGGCCAGAAGTGAGTCAGCAAGTAAGAGAAAAGGCAGTGAGCATTGATCACCAAAAGCAGCTAAGAAGCACCCAATCAAAGAGAGAAGCAAAAATCACAAGTGACCCATTTCTGATCTTTAAAGCCACCACCCAAAGACAAAAAAAAGTTACCCAAATTACCAAACACCCATTTGCAGAAAAAAAATCAGAACATGGCCACCAAAACAAAAGGGTAAAGGACACAACTCCAATGGCCCAATCAAATCCAAACAACAACAACAAAAGCACGTGAACCTACATAAAACTTCATAACCACATTAGGAATATAAAAAAAATTAAAGTAACAGCTTTTATCAACGATCCAAGCAAAGAATAATAAGCCCAGACAATAAATACAAAAACAAAGAGCGAAAATAGTGAAAAATTCTTCTTTTGTCGTTCTTTATCACTCACACTGATCCGAGAAGCAAATCGATCTGAACAGGGGAGCTAATGTTGTGTTGAAGACAAAGGAGACTGAATCAGCTGCGAGCTAATGCGATTCCGTTGCAGTACTGACGAGCATTTTGCAGAACTTGCATTTGATAATCGTACAATGTCTGTGACGGAGTTGGATCTGAAGATCTGTAGATTACATTGGGTGGGAGAGTGAGAAATGGAGTGAGAGTGAAGAGACTGAGTGTTGCTAGTTAGGTTTTTTTTTCTTTCCAGAGAGAGATGCGTGGAGACGGAACCAGAGACGAAGGAGAAGAGTTTAGACAATTTATTCTTCTTTTTTTCATTTTTCTGTTATTTTAGTGTTGTTAAATTAGGAAAATGATTGGCGCCTTCTGTTCCATCGAAATTACCGAACCATCCTCGTCGAAAAATAAATATTTTATTTCATATTTTTTAAAATAAGTGCCATGTCATATTTTCCAAATTAATTGTATATAAAATCATTTGTTTTAATTTTTTTTAATTGAACAAATATGATACTCATGACAAATAACTGGTGCTTATTTTTATATTTATTGTAAAACTGAATTTTATATATATTTTAATGATCATACATATCAGATATATACATATATCACTGTTAGGACTTCAACACTGATCTTAAAGACTCAAGTTTAAGTGGTTGACCAATTAGACAATCACGTGTTGATAATTTTAAAAAAATCTAATCTAAGACCACCAATTGTCTTAACCCTGATTTATTTTCTCTCCCATATTACTACCTTTAACTATAATTATGTTACAATATCACTACCTCAGTGAAATTTGACATGAAATGGCTCTATTTTGAATCTTCTCTCTTACCTAGAAGCTCTACATCAACACCGTTAAGATAACCAACAGATTGGAGTAGTACTGTAACTTGTTCATCATCATTTATCCACAATCTCTCGAACTGGAAATCTGAGTACCAGATTTAGCCTTCTTTTGCTCTTCATCTCTTAAACACCTTAATCTTTTCAGCTTTTGTTCATTGATGACTGCTGCGATATAGGACTTAGAGGATCAATCTATTGAATCTTTCTTTTGTCAAATCATGCCACAGCCCGACCCACAGACTTTTTGTTAGAGTTTTGTTTGTCTTCGACCTACCCACCCTACGAGTAAGACGATTCTAACATGTCCCACGTCCTTGAACTTTTGGATTAAACTAGGTTTTAACACTTTTGAAGTAATGTATGATGCTTCCAATTGGTAGAAAACCTTAAATCACTTACACTAATAAAACTATGTTAAAAGCAGGGGGAAACAGAAAAAAATTCTTGAACCATGCCGCTAAAAAGTGAAGAGATGGTCCAAAAGTCTAACAATATATTCACTTGATAGAGTATCATACATGAATAATCAATTTGTCAACAAATGGCAAAAAGCCGATTCGTTATTAGTTGATTTGCTAGACGGTTCCATCTCAGCAGTAGTTGCAGCATTTCTTGCCACAGCTTTCATTCCTCTACACGACTTCATGTGTTTATGCAGTTTCTCAGGCTTGAATGCCTTCCCACATTGCCTACATCATACATAAGTTAATAACATCCAATCCAACTACAACAAAAGTAAAGTAAAGTAGGAGAAAACAAACATAGTTATGGTTAGTTAAGATGGTCATCACTATTCACAACCAACTCATTAACAAAACATCAACACTTCACTCAGACATAAATGATCCATGATGCTACACAATCTTATTGGTTGGCATAGCTACTTAGGACCTCCCAACAATTTCTCAACCACTCTTTTCTATTGGGCAAAAGACACGTCAACCCCTCAACTCAACCCTCTAGCTGATTGTTTGAGTAGGGGTGCAAAGGGTACTCCCGTCCTGATCTAGTACGAAAGTCTCAGTTATATTTGCGGTTTTAACTGCAAACTGATACAAAAATAATAAAAGAATTTAGTTTAGTTCCATTTTAATTTAGTTTACTAGATGACCAACTCAACTCAAAGTTTAACCGGATAGTAAATGATCAATTATAGTTTTATATTCTTATGTGCGTTCTCACGGAAAGCCCATTTTTTTATTTTCGAGTTTTAACATTGATCTTTTTTCTTGAAAATGAGAGATATGAGGGTAGCCCATTAGGATAATTGTTTTGGGGGGTTTTGCGATGAGTTTGAGAGTAACCCATTAATAATTAAGACTTTTGAGATAATAGTTTGAAAGATAGTTGAAACTTTTTTATAAAAAAAAAAGAATATTAGAGGTCATTTAGAAGAGAGTTATACAAAATTCACCGAAGACCGGTTCTAATACCATGTTAGAATACCAGTATAAAAAGCTCAGACTAATGGTTAAAAAAATCAATTATCCTTCTAGGGATGGCAACGGGAC
>JAYMTO010000567.1:0-11662 GCA_036898065.1 California macrophylla | reverse complement strand
GAAGATTAATGTCGGTTGGTGCGAGCGTGGCTCAATAATTCACAGACACGATCTGTGAACCGACTCAAAAATTGGATAAATTTTGAGATATTGTTGCACAAGAATTCTGAAATACCCAACCGCCAAACAATACTACTCAATAAATAAAGATCGGGCGTGTTCGAGAGCACACATAAGAGTTATAAATAAATATCATAAAGAATGAGTAAATAGGTTGACAAAAAGTTTAAAAGACTTGAGAAATTAAAGGCAAAAAATTACGTTCGAGATGAATCTAAAAACTCTTTATATGCATAAAATTAAAATGCACAGGTGCTTAAAGATTCTAGAGAACATGAATATGTACTATTTTTCCATTAGTAAGATATATGCAATTTTAATTTTACTTCAAATAATTTTTATCGAAGATTTTTTGAATATCGATTATGTGTTTAAAAGTCGATATAGACTTTTAAACACTGCTCTGAGAACATTTTTCATCATTGCACTATACTAAAATCATGTTATTTTCAAGTTAAAATAATTTGTTCGTATGTATCACTACTCCGATGCCGGTTTCGGTGACAGTGCCCCAAGAATGCTGTTTTATCACAGCATCATCTCTCTACAGCCATCACCTATACCTACATTTCTCAACTTTCTTGTACAAACAAGGTCTTCAAAGTAGTCAACAAGGTAAGAATATATTATTCAACGCAGATGTTAATACAGATCATGTCATTAATTGCAACAATATTCATCAATCAACACCAGTCCAATTGGTAATTTTGTATCCTCAACTTTGTTTCCCTTAATATGTATATGTTATGTATCCCAACTCTCACCAGTAATGCATGCCGTACAACTCAAGCAAAATATGAAGATGAAGATGATGTATCAGCAAGCACCTGAAATTGTCATTCGTAAGCAATTTAGAACATTATTACCACTTCTATAATATAACATAAAGCTGCTTGTCTGAAAGTATGTATGAATACCTCAAGTTGCTCTTCCGTAAACAAATCTTTCTGAACATTCCATGTGTCTGCATGAGTCCGCCGGAACTCGGCTACAGCTTTTGTAACTGTGGACTTCACAGGTGATGGCTCTCCATTAAACCGGGCTAATAATGTAACATGCTCTGGCAACCAACTGAGAAAAACAAAAATATAAACACTGTTGATGAGTAAATGAATTATACAATGAAAAATATCAGCCACATACGACACTTCGAAATCAATTTCCCAGTCAGTATGTCAATAACATTTTCGATCTTATCTAATATTGCAGGCAACAACTGCCATCAATTACAAATTAGATTTCGTGTCAGGCCACACTTTGTACTGTTTCATGCATAACCATCATAGTTGCATAGTACCGGAAATGTCTAAAACAACCAGTTCTGTGTGAACATTATCATGTGGACAAACCTGGGCATATCGTAAGGGACTGACAGCACGGATGCTGCCAATGCAAGTACAGCACCATGTACAGAAGCCACTGACTGTCCAGCTCTCGAATTTCTGAATTGACAATATAATTAAGAAACCACATCGGAAAACACTACTACTACTATACAAGGTATGTTAGCACCAACAGATATTATAATTAGATTCTCGCCCGTGATACAAGTCATGGTGAAAGATTACATACACTATCATTAAATGGATGTAGGTGATGTACCATAAATGATCGCACGTAGATAGTGTAAAGTTTATAGACCTCAACAATTAGGCAATAATTTGTTCTTTTACACAATTATTCAAACACGAAAAACAAGAATTTCCATTTTCAATATATATATGTGTAAGTCCTGAACCATTAAGACATCTCAACATTGTTTATAAAAAAATGTTTATGCATTAAATTATATGAAATTGTAGGCAATGACAAAATAGAACATATATTCCCCGCCTGTCACATCGCCCCTAGGACAGTGTAGGTTGAAGTGTTCATAGTTCCTAGGTACATTTGGATCCTGTTAAGTAGAAGATAAGAGATATCTTTTGCTTTGGGGAAGAAGCAAAATATATATAATTCTTTTGGTAAAAATGTCAATTTGGTCCTTGAACTTTAAACAGGTCAATTTATCCCCAACCGTCCATTAAGTGGCTGCTAGTTCATCTGGTGTGGATTTAAAAATTCATAAATTTTGTTTTCCAGTAGACCGCTGCCATGGTAAAGAGTTTACTAAACTTATCTTTTTTTGTCACGTCACTGCCAATGTATATTTTTTTATTTTACAACATGAGCATAATTAACAGTTGCTAACCGCAGGAACTAAATTAAATGTGGAGAGTTAAGAGACTAAACTGGCTTACTCAAAGTTCATGGGCCAAAAAGGTCTTTATACCTATTTTTTCTTGATAATCATAGAGATTAAAAATGTATGCATGCATGAATCCCTACAAAATTAGTCTTCATAAAACAGATAAACTAAATAACCAGCAAGAATCTTAGAGACATGGATATTCACCTCTGCTTCCTCTTCCTCAAGATGGCATTAGCCTCCCGGTAAGCTCTATCACGGAAATCTCTAGCTAGATCTTCATCTCCACCCTTCATCAAGCCTGCCAGAACAGCTGCAGCATGCTCTCTTACCTGATAGAGAAAATAACTAATGAGACAATGGTAACAATCATTCTATGTCCTGATTAAAGGCATGTAAGTGACTTGAAATTGAACATGATTTTGAGCTTCAAGCCAGTACACTTTCAATTTCAAGTATCAGGGACCTATATACAGATCCATGAGATAATAAGATTTTAGCTAAAAGACACTCCTTCAATATATTTAAAAATCAAGTCATCCAAAGACAAGTGATAAGTTTAAATTCCTAGCATTGCTATTCAGTAAAAAATTCAATAGAAACTTGCCTCCACTTGCTGGTCTATAAGCAGTTTTTCAACAGTTCTCCAGATTAGCAATTTCTTCTCGCTTGAGAGGATGAAAGTGTGCCTGTTACAATAAAAAGCATTGAACTCCGATTACATCTAAAGATAACATATAAAACAATAGAGGAGAAGTGAAACATGAAAAAGGAAAACAGAAAAGTAGCATCAGAAATAATTTCACAAACTATGGACATGCCAACGTCATTCAAATAATTATAGTTCATTTTAAAAATTATGTGCATCCAAATATAATGACAAAAAAATACTGTTACAAAAAAAATGAAAGCGGACAGGTAGCTCAAGTGAAGCATTAAGAGTGCCTTCTGAAAGTAAAGTGTCCCTAAAATGTAAGGACTAATCAAGTTGAATGACCTCAAATCAAAACAAAAAAATATGAGATAGTTAGGAGTTAGATTAGTTTATTGTTCTAGCCAGTAGCTCAAATACAGAAGAAAGTTGCTTTAAAAAGTCAGTAGAACAAAATCAGAGGGAGCCAAGAATAATATATACAATATGTCCATACCTGTACATAAAGCTTCTGAGATAGGTCAGAATAGCAGATCTAGTCCGCCAGTTTGAATCATCGGCTGAAGAAAGAATCACAGCCACGGCCTTCTCGAGATGTGGTTCCCAGAAAATCCTCCACTTCAGCAATTCAAAAGCTGCCTTGGCAAGCGTTGACAAGTCTTTATTTGATGTTTCCTTCAAAACGCAATACTTTCTTAGACATATAGATGGCATGTGCTAAACAAGCAAACCAAAATTACGTGTAACTGATTAACAGGCAAATGAAAACAACAAACAAGGATAAAGAGCTCCGCCAAGAGAACAGTTGCATAATATATAACTATACAGAGTAGCATAAAACGGGATAGTGTGTTTTTATAAAGGTTTGGAATACACAAATAAGCCACAAGATCATCATGATACCAACAACCAGAACTACATTCAAGCATTTGTAATAATCAACAAATATAATATGAAGAGGAACTCCATTCCAGGACAACTTTGATCTAGAATTTGAAGTTTACTCCCCCAAAAGTTGGAACTCTTGGAGACCTTGTAAAATTGTTCATAAGAGCTAGAACCATATCATAGACTTCATCTTCAGTTTTGTTGGGTTCATTCCCTTAGGATTTTTATATTTTCATTTCTAATGAAATCTGTCCATCTTCCTAAACATGCATGATTATAAAAGCTACAAATACATGACGAGTGTAAAATACATTATTTGGCCATTCCCTAACTGCTGGAACTGTAACATATTACTATTTCGGTGTTTCCGTGTATCAGAACCAAGAGAGAGACCTTCAGACCTCAAACACGGAAAAGACAGCTGATAATATAACAAGATCAAATCCCCGCTTTGCTTACCAGCAAGGAAATCACAGGATAAATAAGTTGCACAATTATGTCCAGCAAATATGAAGATCGCCCAGACTTCAAAGATGCAATGATAAAATGGAATAACTACACGATTGGAAAAAAAATGAAAAGATTAGTCGAGTATCATAAAAATTATGAATTATGTTAACGATAAATGCATAAATGGGTACCGTTTCCATCCATTTGACATCATCATGCGAATCATTGTTCAAATACCCATTTTGTGGAGTTGTATCTGTCATGTTCTCCATGTCTGAATGACTGCTATTCTGAATATTCATGACAGCTTCTGAAGCTCGTTCTGTCAGAAAAATGGCCCAACTTTTGTTCTCTTTGCCTCGGTTATCAACATCACTTCTTCCCAATTCATGAGAATGATCATGTGCAGATAAGGTATGAAGTTGAATATTAGAGCACAACACAGAAAGAGTCACACCAATAGTTTCTCTTACCTGTAACACAGAGCATGCATCAAAACATGAACTGGATAAAAAAAATCACTAAAGAACAAGGATATGAAACAAATTATGGATGATCTATTATCTCCAATAAATTATTAGACATTGTTTATTTACCCATAGAATATCACAACTCATTCAGAAAGATATACCAGATAACAAGTAGAGTTTAATTAAGCCTTCACCAGAGCAGAGAATGCAGAATACTGTTGCCATGCATACATGAAATTTGACGGAAACACGGATAATTGTAAATATTTCAGATTTGCATTTGTCACTATACCATATCAAAACTATTTCTCTCCCCAAAATCGTTGTCTCATTTATTATTTAGGAAATTGGTTGGGTGTGAATTACCAATAATATCCTTGGTTTGAGTTAGTTACAACTATTTAGTGGGGTAGCACAGGGAGATCAGGGTGGTACGTCGTGGAATGGAAGCATTAACTCCACAAATACTTAATCTCAAAAGTAAATGAGACATTTATTCTGAGACGGAAGGAGTGTAAAAACTATCAAAGTATGAATATGCTCAAGTACAAGATTATCTTTCTGATAGTGGTAATTTGCTCAACTGATACGGGAAATATATAAGTAAATGTTAAGCAACCTTGTTAGTTGTAGCAAAATCAAATAATTTATACACCAAAAATAAATCTAACCAATCTTGAAGTAATTCTGCCTGTTGCTGATTTTTCTCTATGAAACCATTTATTTACTATGCACGTTTAATTATGCTATTAATATTAGTTATTTCTTAACTATTAAAAGAAAACAGAAACTAAGGTCCACCTATGAATATGCTCAGTACAAAATATAAGCCAAGTAATAATAGAGCATTCTTACTTGTGCCGATGAGTGGTTCATATTTCCCAATAACTCATCCAGAAGGTTATTATGGAGCTGTATCTCAGATGTAGGCATCTTTTGTGGACATATTTCTATTAGAGCAGCTGAAAGAAAAGCATAGCGCTTAGCAACAACAGTGGTAGTTGATGTGGGAGGTAAAGGTGTCATCAATGTGTCCAAAATCCTCTGTCTCAAAATAGGAACTCGTGTACCATATTTCCCCTTCCCAGTAACTGCATAGCGTATGCATGCAGCCCACTCAGGTATGGATTCCACTGTTTGTGCTAGAAGAATATTCTGCAATTGGACTACCATCCAGCTGTCCCAAGCTCCAACAAGACCATCGACATCAGAATGTAATACCCCAGCCAAAGCTTCAGCAGCAACGCATTGCCTAGACCTCTCCTTGGCATTCGTAAACTCCTCCAACGAACTTCTAAGTGCAAGCAAAACAGGCATGCCGCACTCTTGTATTAAGCGCTTAAAAATCCGAGCGAAATTCGAATAAAAGGTATCGCTTCCTAATAAAGAGATCCAACTAGGAGTACGTGGCCAAGAAGCTGAAAAGTCAAAGTAAAAGCGTGTAATTGATTTGTTTTCTAGGCTCTGGAAAGAAGAATTCCCATAGTTTCCGCGGGATGATGTGCTATCAGCATCAGTAACTATATGTATATGAGAGAGACTGTTCAATGTTTCATTGAAAAATCCTTCTTCCTGAAAAATTTGACTTAACGCCTCTTCTATGGCTGATTTGGCATTTTCTTGTGAATCCATGGAAACAAAAGACTCTTCCTCAGCTGAAAGCTTATAAGGTGATTCTTTCAGTAATGTATTTAAAGCTGAGATTGCAAGTATTCTGGTTTGAGGAAGTTGACTTTTTAAATTCTTTAAGAAGTGTCCTGAAAAGGCATCCAGATGAAGAAAAAATAAGTTAACTCAAAACGATTGTTTCCAATCAATATGGAGACTTTTAGAAAGACAATGGGAACATGCACTAACCAGCAGTTTCACTAAGGATTTTTGAAGAGCAACTTGGGTCATTCCTAGATGCCATTGCCAACAACAACAAAACTCTATTAGCCATCAGATTGTACCTGACAAACAAAAGAAAAAAGACTGAGCTCATACCTATAAATGATAGTCAAGTATTCCGTTCAGCAAGTATGACATTCAGTAGTAACAATTAGTCTAAATTTGCAGTCCAAAGTATCTATAAGGATCTTATATGTAAATCCAAAGGTATGGCCTTTCAGCCAATGGAGACAATATAGTTAATAACACAATAGAATTAGAAATAATTTGGCTTTCGAAAAGGTAATAAGTGGCCAAACACTGAGACATTTACCGCCAATGCAAGCCTGTCGAATCAAAACTCATAGAACCAATCACAGAAATAAAATCTGCAAAATTTGTGCCATCTAATTGATTTTCTGATGTTCTGAAAATGCTTCGAGATATTCCCCCAAAGTGGATGTTGTATTTGACGAAAAGCTGCAGACACAAAAATCTTTTAACTTGAATCACAAATACAGTAACCAATTACTTTTGTAAGAAATTTACCTCGCTGGTTGCTTTCTGTGCTTTCAATGTTTCGTGATGAGAGCTTCAGTGAAAATGATGGGAAGTAAGATATAGTTGTATTTACAGTTTGATATCATCAATCAATCATACTAACCTAAAGTAACAGTTATTGCCAAATAAGAGAAACTAATGTTACCTTGAAAGAATCCCAAGGATAAATGAGGAGAATGCCTTCGGATCCTGCAATAACAGAAGATATATCAGAAAAAAGATCACTTCTTCAAATATTATTCATGAACTTTGTCCGGAATATATACCGTTGTCAAATGTTTAAGAACAGTTTGTGTAGAAAGGACTGCACAAGAACCTAATACTGCATACTCTGGCGAACTAGAATTCTTCAGGTTATCAGTCAGAGATAGCACACACTTTGCGATCACAGATGGCCATCTCTTCATTATCTTCAATAGAGATTTTCCAGCAAGTCTGCAAAGCATGTTAACAATTTATATAGGATAAAACATAAGCCCCTTTATAAACACATGGAAACTAACTAAATAACTCTGGCAGTATAAACTGCAACAGATAGCATGGTGCACCACCCTCAACAAAAGCATATGATAACAACATGGAAAGAAGCCATATAACAAAGAACTCCCTACTGAACAAATACAAACTCTGCCACTGGGCAAGGCGGCCTCAGGACAAGGAAGTGATCAATATAAATCACTAAACTATATGCGGGAAGTACCTCTCACTTATTTTGATAGTCACTATTGGTTTCTAACTCCTATATACATACTATATACCATAAATTTCACTCCAACACTCACACAACCCACGTCCATCTGAAACAACTAAACGAGGTATTCAAAAGAATTTATATTTGAGTGTCCTTCCTAGAAATGTTTCAGAACTATAAGAAGTTAACAATGTACTACAAATTCATGCCCAATATGCAGTAATTGCAGAGTGGAATAAAGTTCAATGCTCAATAAAATTGCATTTTAGTTTAATCATAAGGTACGATAAGATTAGCAGACTTACGCTCGAACAGTTTCATAGCGATGCAATGAGAGGTTGAGAAGATCATCAAACAAAAGGATCAAATGACCCGGTGGAGAGAAATTCCCACTTGTACGGAATAGATGATAGGATGACTGTGACGATCTCCATGTACTGTGCATGTATGCCTTGTCAATAAGTGCCCATCTAGGCCTGTAACACAAGAATAGACAATGTTTTAATTGCTAAAACTTGATGTATTGTATAAATAATAATAAAGAAGACCTCCTAATATGACTCCTTACCTTCTCTTTCCTTTAGAATGAGATGACACAATGAAATTTATCGGGGGTTCAACAATGGCAGCAGATTCCAACTTCCAAGCCTGCCTATGATCTGACCACTCATCATATTCCAAACTTCCTGTAACAGATGGTACACAATAAATTATATGAGCCAAGAAAAACACAGAAGAGAGAAGGGGAAGGAACAATGGTAATCACTATGCAGAGTCCCTTACCATAGTTTCCTAAAGCATCCATGATACGAATAATGAGTATTAATAGGATGCTATCATCTGATTTTTTCTCCAATAGGTATCTGTCAAAAGTTGAAACATTAATGATACTCAGCGAGTGTATACATATCCAGACTGAAAGATTAATACCCAGAGAAAGGCTAAAACTTAAACATTACTTGCAGGCTGCATGTATAATGTCAGAAGCCTTTTCTCGTAGTTCAGTGCTGCCAACAGTTGAACCTGTCCCTCCAGCTATTATAAAGGAAGAATGACCTGGATCTTCCATCTTCCCATTTTTGATGGATGGGCTGAAATCTGGCAAGCATGATAAAATGCCTTGCAATGAAGAATGAATACGTAGAAGAGTCACTTTCAAGTGCTCTTTCTCATCTCCTGTGAAAAATTACATGAAACTGTCAATTTCTCATTTTCACATACAAAATATTAAGTTTCATCAGCAGTGTCCATATGTAAGATATCCTGCCACTAATATATATGAGCAAGAGTTGATGAAAAGTCAATCATCTAATGAACAAGTATGTGCAATACGCCAATACCTGGATCAGAATGGACTTTGGTTTGGCAAATTCTCAAAAGTTCATCTAAAGCTGCTTCAAAATGAAGGTTCAACAGTTCGTTTGCAAACTGAATTTCATCATCATTTGGCACATGCCACTTAGGGCCCTTCAATGGCTTATCATTGGGATAATCCTTCGTGCTGATCCATTCCTCCAACTCAGAAGCATCAGGATGACGTACAACAGACCTGAGAAAACAGAATTTAGTTTTCAGAAATAGCAAAAGATCAAAAAAGAACTACGTACATTGAAACTTGAAACTTGATAGACAGACCTGTACTGATCAACAGGATAATAAAGAATCAAACTTCCAAGAAGTGAACGAAGAAGATGGTCGACAGCACCATTTACCTGACATGTGAAAAGAGATAAAAGCTTTCAGTAGATTAAGTATAAACGAAAGGAGAGTATTATCATAACTGAACAGCATTATGCTTCTCGTTTGATGAATTTGTCTATTGTATACTGAACTTTCAATCATTCAGGGAACAACAGTGAATAGCAGGAAATGTAGACCTTCCATGAGGGGCACTCAAAAGCAGACACGATAGCTTCTTTAAATTGATCCTTGTAACGAAGAACTGCAGGTCCTCCATAAGTGATAGCAACTGATAATGTTTTCAACTGATAAACCAGTGCGGTTTCAAGAGCTGGAGAAATTGTTGGTTTTGTCTGAAAAGTTTGAAAAAATGAATGCCCACAACAAACAACTTCAGTGCAAAGTAAAGACAGACAACAAAAACATTTGGACGAGAGCAAACCTTGGTTGAAGCTGAGGAATCAATAATTCCTCTTCCTCCATATCCTGTAACAGGGGTTCCTTTTAAAGAGGATATAACAGAAGTGAGAACCGGCTCAACAAGTTGAACAACGGCCTCTTCTGGATTCGTTTGAATGCATGCACAGCAAAGTAGTCCAACTTCTGCTATTGCACCGGGAAGAATATTTAGCTTAACAAACTTAGAAATTTTCTTCAGAGCCTGTAGTAAAATTAGGTAGAAGTTATTGAGCTTTCTAGCAACCTCAGGGTTTCAAATTAAGCATCTCAAGCCAATAAAAACCTGATTATATAGAGGCTTTGAAAGTCGCCCAAGCAATGTTTCAAGCATGCAATAGTAATAAGGACCATCCTCGACCAAAAAGGTTCCTGATGTCGTTGATGACTGTAAGCCTTCATTTCTGTAGCAACAATCAATTTATTTTCAGAAGTATCCCAAATAGAGAAACGTATAGGAAGGTCAACATAATATGATTAATTAAATGCTTTTACATCCACAAAAATAATCCCTAGCTCCATATAAATAAATAAATGATTTCTCCAGGTATCGAATTTATTAAAAAGTATCCCTACACAGACAATGACAAAAGGAATAAGACTAAAGTAGAGAAAGCTTTTGTTTGGCTTGCATCTCACAATGTAATTCCTACAAAAAGCTTCTTGGAAGACAGGATTCAGGATCCCCCTTAATGAAAATTTCTGCTCCTTCGGCCAAACCTCTTTCGAAGACTGCAATCACTTAGTCTTGCACTGCAACAGAAGCAGTGAGGTATGGCATTTCGTTGCCTCGTGGTGGAGAATCCATCTCATCATCCCTGGTACTGTTTCAGTTCTAATTTCCTCCTGGGAATCTCTAGCCCCGTCGAAAGCATGCAGCAAATCATGGTCGAGGATCGCTTATCTAGTCCTATGGCAATTATGGGCTTCCAGAAACAAACTGGTTTTCAAAAACTCTCTTGGGTCGGTTTCACAAACCTGCTACAAAATTCAAAACTATTCTCTCGCACTCGAGAATGCTGGCCTCCGACAAAATTTCATCTGTCCCGAAGCCTGGAGGCCAAATCCAGTAAAGGCACTATCCACATCTCCAGCCTCACATTCTGTTTCCTAATTTGTTACTGTCAATTGTACTCTGGCTTAAAACTAGCCTATCAGATGTAATGCCTGTCAGATGTATCACCTATCCTCTTGAACCCTTCTTGGGTTTAAGATGCAATCAATAAAAATTTCTTTGCTGATCAAAAAAAAAGTAAGAAAGCTAAATATCAACATTAAGCCTATCCAAAAGAACGAAATAAGGAAAGATGGAGAAGCTGAAAAATTAGTCATATCCAGAATCAGCAATGAAGTGTGACAAAAAAAACTACTTTAACTGATTAAAAGGGATATACACCCTTCAAAACTTATTCTACTGCATTCAAAATCCGAAACAAAATGAAAAGAGTTGACTATTTCAAAACTTGCCACTTCCAATTATTATCAAAAGATCCAGTAAGATGGGCAACATTCTCAGGGCCCAAAAAATAAAAATAAAAACGGCAACCCATAATAGTACAGTGTAAAAGCTGACCCACAAATACAGCTGAATTACAGGTTATAATAGGATTTTGTTACTTGATGAGATAGAGCAGCAAACTAACTTAAGAATGAACTCCCCGTATTATCTTCCGAAAGGAAAATAAAACTTATGAAAA
>JAYMTO010000566.1:0-11663 GCA_036898065.1 California macrophylla | reverse complement strand
AATATGTTGGAGATGTTGTTTGTCCTGATCGAAAAATATAATTAATGAAAGATATATATAATGACAGTAAAATTAAATTAAAAAAAATAGATATCAGTCAGCCTACCAAGTCACCAACCTCTCACATCATCGTGGCTAAGTGAAAAACCAGTGAGCACCAATCTGCTCGTGATTTTCCAGAAATTTTGTCCCAACGAAGACGAAGATTCACGCCTTCTCTGCTCTTTCACCGAAACCAACACATCAAAACCCTAGCTTCCAGATCCAAATCATTTGGGACCAAACCACTGTTACTATGCTCTTGTTCATTTCAGGTAATTTGCTTCATATTTTGTTCTTTTCTCAATCGTTGTGGAACAAATTCATGTTTTTGCTTATATGGGTTTGATGTTCCTGTAGATCTCCTTACTGGGTAGAGCTAAATTTCTGAAATTTCTGTTTTTTCCCAGTATAGTACTCTTGAATCGATTTAGACTGTTACTGAGGCTTTGAGAAGAAGCTAATCCAGAGTTCAGTGAGTTGGGTTTGTTCAGTTTTAGTGAAATATGAGTGATTCATGATCTATTGGAGGTTAAGAAGGAGCTGTAGGTTTGTTTCTGGTTGATGTTCAGAGATCCAGATATATTTGTTGTGTTCAAGTGGGTTGGGTTTGGTGAATCCAGATATATTTGGTGCAGATTAATTGCTCAAGTGGGTTGGGTTTAGTGAATCCAGATATATTTGTTGTGTTCTTGTGAGCTAGGTTGAGAAATTTGAGTATTTTTAGGGAGAGAGTATTTGAGGAAGGAGAAGGATGGGTGACAAGTTTTGGGCAAACAGAGAAGACATGGCGGTAGTGGAATCGGGGTTGGGGGCTGATGCCTGCAAGTTCTTGATGGCGTTAGCTTCGGAAAATCTTTGGTTGCAGATAGTTACTCCACCTGGTGATTTGGGTGTGCAGGAGGGTCTGTGCCGGATTGTTGAAGGTTCTAATTGGAATTATGCAATTTTCTGGCGGGTGTCGAACTTGAAATCTGGTGGGTCTGCCTTGACTTGGGGAGACGGGAACTGTCGGGACCTGAAGGGAGGCGAAGTTAGAGCTCGGGACTCAGGTGGGAGTGGAAATTTGGAGAAGAATGAGGAGGCAAAGAAGAAGTGGGTGCTTCAAAAGCTACAGGCTTGTTTTGGTGGGACGGAGGAAGGTAATTTTGCAGCGAAGTTTGATAGGGTGTCAGATGTGGAGATGTTTTACCTCGCCTCAATGTATTTCATATTTCGGTCTGAATCACAAAACAGCATCTGGGATTCGAGGAAAAGTGGTAGATCAGTTTGGGCTTCTGATGCGGGAAGTTGTTCTAATCATTACCAGTCTAGATTGTTTTTAGCGAGATTGGCTGGGTTCCAAACAGTGGCGTTTCTTCCTGTGAAGTACGGTGTTTTGGAGCTTGGTTCAGTGAGATCGATTCCAGAAGAACAGAATATCATGGACAAAGCCAGAACAATCTTTGGCGTGTCCGATTATGTCCAGGCAAAGCCGTGCCCAAAGATTTTTGGGCGTGAACTAAGTCTTGGTGGTTCGAAATCTCGGTCCATGAGTATCAGTTTTTCTCCTAAGGTGGAAGAGGATCAAGGCTTTACTTTAGACTCCTATGACCTCCAAACAACTGCAAGGCGTCCCGGATTGGAGCTGTCCAAGGAAGATACATCACCTCAGCTTGATGAACGGAAACCGAGAAAGAGGGGGAGAAAACCCGCCAATGGAAGAGAAGAAGCCTTGAATCACGTGGAAGCAGAACGGCAGAGGCGGGAGAAGCTTAACCAGCGATTCTATTCTCTAAGAGCTGTAGTACCTAACATCTCTAAGATGGACAAGGCCTCCCTGCTTGGCGATGCCATTTCCTACATCACTGATCTCCAGATGAAGATCCGGGTTATGGAGACCGAGAAAGAGATGGGAAACGACAAACAAAAGTCACCATCAGTCCCGGAGATTGATTTCCACGAAAGACAAGAGGATGCAGTCGTGAGTTTGAGCTGTCCTCTGGACACCCACCCGGCTTTTGAAGTCATCAAAGCATTCAGGGAGCATCAAGTCATCACTCAAGATTCCAACGTTACCACAGTAGACGACGACAAGGTAATCCATACATTCTCGATAAAGACCCAACCTGGCAGCGCCGAGGAGCTGAAGGATAAGCTTGTGGCCAGCCTCGCAAAATGATGATTATCTGTAAGTTGTGTTTATATACATCCCACCCATTTCCCCGTAGAATAATGGATAGAAATAGATGACGGGATGGGATGGGATTATCATTTCATTGACTAATCTATGGAAGTCTTTCTCCATGATTAAATGAATGTTATGTTATCTACCTTAGTCTTTATGCATGAGCTTTCCTGGTTAAATCGTGAAGTGTGTGCTGAGGTTTATAACTATTGGCTGAATATTCAACTCCTTGCTGTCTATGCAACTCACTATTGCTTGGTTGGCAAGTACTAGGTCATAATCAATGTTTTCTGAAGTGTTTTGTTGGGTGTTGTTGTCTGAAACCAAGTATGTTGTTTTCAGTGTTGACCCCAATCGTTAAACCTACATATGCACTGACATGGAACATAACATACTTTTCATAACTACTTGTGCCCAAAGCTTACCGTGTTGTTGATTTGATCCTTTCAACGTTCAAACTCAAGCCATGAAATCAGTCAGTCAAATAGCATACTTTTATAGAATTGACATTCTGAAACTTTTCTATATAATAAGCTAGCACCATCTCTTTCTCTCCCACCAACCAAACCTTAATTGTTTCAAACCTTGTCTGCACAAACCTTGCATTGATCTATACTTTGAGCTTTTCATTCATTTCCTTTAGAGTTTCGAAGATATGGGTTTCTCTTGTGATATCAGAAGGCTGTTGATGATAGCTATAGTGATAGTTTTTTACGTGCTTTTATCGTGCCATCAACTTGCAGCTACAAGGCCACTGAAGGGAGCTCATGATCAATGGCAATGGGCGATGAACAACGGGTTGGCGCTGCAGTCGTTGCAGCGCGCCCCAGTGACCCCAATTGGCTGCAATCCAGCAACTTACATTCCCGGCCGTCGTTGCTAGCAATAGCAGGACAATAATTGTCTTGCTGTTCTTCAATGGAGGGTTGTAGCTAATTTTCTGAACACGAACATGAACTGTAACATGTCTTTTGTTGTAAATTCTTTTTATTTTATTTTTATTTTTTTTGCTTGTGAACAACCATTTCGAATTAAGTTTTGGTTGTGAATCAAATGCAATTTATGATAAAGTGGAATATATTGGAAATTAATTAAGTAAAAATTCATTGAAAGAAACACATCATAATGAATTGGAAGTTTGATCAGGCTTTTAGCTTTTGGTAATTAAAAAAAAAGATTTCTTCAAAACTACTCTGTGAATTCGGTATAAAAAATAATATAATAAAATAGACGAATATTCAATATATATTTTGTAAATGATATATATATATATATATCTTTTATAAGATTTAAATCGGTGCTTGAAACGAAAAAAATCAATGCATTTCTATCATGAAATTGAATTTAAGAATATGTGGATAATTATTTTTATAAGAAAACGACCATTAAAGTACAATTAATATTTATTTAGCTCCGAAATGTAAACATTTCATTACCACGCGAATGAGAGGAGAGAGAAGCTGAGTGTTTACAGAGAGAGCCACACAAATCTCTACAAACATGGCGAAATCGAAGCTCATTCGAAGAATGTCACCCACACTTCTCATAACCACGCGAAAATCGTACGAAACGGAGAAGAAGAAGACAACGAAGAATTTTTGTTCAGAAATTTTGTTCGCCGTCTCCATAGTCCCAAGCTGTCGAAAATGTTCCACAATTTCATTTTCTCGGAAAGTTGACGCTGCGGTTCCGTTGGGTGTGAAAATTGTTTGTAGTTCATGTGATTCGGAAACCAAAAGCTAGAATGGTAAGTTAGCTATTCCCAATGTTAATCATCTATGTATGTATTGCTCACATTGTGTTTGATTTCATTTCTAGAACAAACCCTAGCTGGTTCTTAATGTGATTATAGTAATATAACTCTGAGATGAAGATGATACTAGGAGTTTGAGATTAGGGCAAAAGATTTTGGAGAGTGTTATGAAATAAAAAGCATAGTTTAGTTTAATTGTAAATGTGGTATAGTATAATGTGTTAAAAGAATGTGATTATTTTGTCTTTAGAGAAATGAAATGCTGCAAAAAAGGATTCATGTAGCTGAACTTAGATTGGTTTGAGGTTGAGTCGAGTCGAATGTGTATGATCAGCCTTTATGTTGCACGAGTAATTTAAATCCCCTCTAACACATGGCATCCAAAGTGTAATTGGTAAAAAGAATCATAACTCCGATACATGTCAAAGAGATTAATGTCCGAGATGTTTTAACTGATCTTTAGACATTTTGATATCAGATTGGTTTAAACATGTATAATTCCTCTAACAAGTGCTATCCATAGATAATGGATATTGATTGGGATTTCAGGCACTGACATAGTGTTTCTGATATGCAAACTTGTAAATATACTATGCAAAATTCTTTTAGCTTTTAATTAATCAAACATTGAGTGTGAAGCTGAGCACGTGTATGTACTTTCGTGCTGATGGGATCTACCATTTTTTTGTTCCTTCCGTTCTTGACTGCAGCAAGGCGCACACAGTATTGATGTTGGCTCTGACGTATGGGTTCAAGATCAAGATGTAGCTTGGATTGATGGAATGGTAATAGACATAAAAGGAGAGGAAGCTAACATTGAAACCACTAATGGGAAGACGGTAAACTTCAATTCATTTTAAAGAGATTTCATTTTTGTGGTCTTTTTGTTCAGTTTTTTTCTCTGCTCGGTGATGCATTCTTCTTCTTGCGTATGAATCATTGTCATGTACGAATTTTATATTTCCAGGTGTCTGCAAAGTTGTCAAAACTATATCTAAAAGATGTGTCCGCTCCTTCTCGTGGAGTCGATGACATGACTAGGCTATTATATTTGCACGAGCCTGGGGTCCTGCATAATTTGGCAACTAGATATGAACTCAACGAAATCTATGTAATATCAGCCTCATCTTCAGTCTTCAAATAATTAATTGAGAGAACACAATTACTTGATGCAGTTATGTTCACCCCTGTTTTAATATTTTTTTATGTCATGACAGACTTATACTGGAAACATTCTTATCGCTCTCAATCCATTCCAAAGGCTCACACATTTGTATGATGACAAAATAATGGAACAATACAAGGGAAAATCATTGACGGAACTAAACCCTCATGTTTATGCAATTGCTGAGGCTGCATATAGGTGATCATATACTTGTTTTACAAACTAACTATTGTTTTTATGCAAACCAGTATACTAAATGACTTGAATTTTAACTAGGGCTATGATTAATGAGCAAAAGAGCAATTCTATTTTGGTCAGTGGTGAGAGTGGAGCTGGTAAGACTGAAACTACCAAAATGCTCATGCACTACCTTGCTTATTTGGGTGGCAATCGCTCCTCTGGCGAAGAACGGAGTGTTGAACAGAAAGTTCTAGAGGTAAGCTGGATAGTATCTAACTTATCGACAAAAAGAAAAAAAAAAGAGAAAAGAATTACACTCAGTTATATTTTTTTATACCATTTCTTATGCAGTCAAATCCGGTTCTTGAAGCATTTGGCAACGCAAAAACTGTTAGAAATAACAATTCCAGGTAAATATTTCAACTCCTCCCTTGACATTGTGTGGTACTATAATCATTATTTTCTTTGTATTGCATTTAATTAGTGACTGAACCACATTCAAACACCTAACAATCCTTTTGAATATGTTGACATAGCCGCTTTGGAAAATTTGTTGAGATTCAATTTGACAAGAGTGGAAGAATAACGGGGGCAGCCATACGAACTTATCTTTTAGAGAAATCTCGTGTTTGCCAAATCTCAGATCCTGAGCGGAACTATCATTGTTTTTATCTAGTTTGTGGGGCGCCACCAGAGGTAGGCATCTTAGCTCAATGACTTATTTAAGTGCACACCTCTTTTTTAAGCTAATAAGTTTATGTTTACCAGGTGATTGAGAAATATAAGTTAGGAAATCCTAACTCATTTCACTACCTTAACCAATCTAGTTGCTATCAACTGGATGGTGTAAATAATGCTGATGATTATTTCGCCACTAGAAAAGCCATGGATGTTGTTGGAATAAGTGGGGAAGATCAGGTCTCACTCGCCTTGAATGTGTATCTTAACATTTTTTGCAAATGCCAAAACATCTTTGTGCAATGAAACTGGGACTAATAACCTATCTCTTTCTCTCAGGATGCAATTTTCAGAATTGTCGCTGGAATTCTTCATCTTGGTAACATTGACTTTGCTAAGGACCAAGCAGTTGATTCATCAGTTTTAAAAGATGAAAAATCCAAATTTCATCTGCAAATGACAGCAGAGCTTCTCATGTCTGACCAGAACCTTAACACTATCATGTTTTTGGTTCTCGTACTTTTTCTATATATGTTTCTGTGTTGATTTTATCCCATTTCTTCCAGGTGTGATCTTCCTGCACTAGAAGATACATTGCTTAATCGTGTTATGGTCACTCGAGGAGAACGTATCAAGAAAAGTCTTGATCCTGTTGGTTCAACAGTCAGTAGGGATGGTTTGGCCAAGACTGTATATACTCGCTTGTTCAATTGGTAAGAAGCTAGCTTCAAAGTCCCATTTCATTTCATTGATAAGGATCCTTTGAAGGACGTGTTCTTTTTGAATGTTCAGGTTGGTGGATAAAATTAATCTCTCCCTCGGGCAAGATGTTAAGTCGACAGGTCTCATTGGAGTCCTTGACATCTATGGTTTTGAAAGCTTTCAAAGTAATAGGTAATGCTTGATTACATAACCACATGTATGTTGAGTTCAGTCGTTTCGTTTCTATGTTTTACTTTGTTATCCTTACGGCAAAATTTTGTATACCTTGCAGTTTTGAGCAATTTTGTATAAATTTCACAAATGAAAAGCTGCAACAACATTTCAACCAGGTATGAGGTTAGTGATATTTTACATCTTCAAAATTTACTCTATTTTTCATCATATAATCCGAGTGTTGTTATGGATTTCAGCACGTGTTTAAGATGGACCAAGAGGAGTACACGAAAGAGGAGATTAGTTGGAGCTACATAGATTTCGTTGATAATAAAGACGTCCTCGATCTTATTGAGAAGATAATGTTAGTCTTTGGAGCTTATCAAACTCATATTTCCGGCTGATCGGAGGTTATGAACTTAGTAAAGTTCCTTAGTTGGAACTTGCTTCTGGTTATGGCATTATCCAAAATAGGAACAACCATTAAACTACTTGCTTATAAAGGCCCATAATCTTTTTTTGTTGGTTCATGGCTTATAATGTGTAGTATTCAAATGTGTTTTCATTAAACCTTAACTTGTTCAGAATATGAAATTTATACGCTCACACTCGTATGTATATGTATATATATATGTATACGTTTCCTTGCTGTATTAGTACACAATCTGCTGAATTAGTTGTCTTTCACAGGTCTCTAATTCATAGTACTTTTGCAGAAACCTGGTGGGATCATTTCCTTGCTTGATGAAGCATGGTAAGATAACATTTCCGTTGCTGTATTTTATGCATGCGTCCTTTCTTTTGCTCAGCAATATGATTTAGAAATCCAGCATACTTGCCCTTTACTTTAAAGGTTTTGCCTTTTCTTTTATTTGCATAAACATGTTCTCTTTACAGTATGTTTCCGAAGTCAACGCATGAAACATTTGCAGACAAGCTTTATCAAACATTCATTAAACATAAGCGCTTCATCAGGCCAAAATTGTCTCGCTCAGATTTTACCATTGTTCATTATGCAGGAGAGGTGAGGCACTGTTCCTGTACTTTACTGCATAGTTTATTACTTTCTAATGTTGATTGCCATTGCCTTTAACCATCATCATTTGATGCACATCTTTTCAGGTTCGATATCAGTCTGATCTATTTTTAGACAAAAACAAAGACTATGTTGTTCCTGAACATCAAGATTTGTTGAGTGCTTCCAAATGTTCTTTTGTAGCAGGCCTTTTCCCTCCAATTTTGGAGGCACCTAAAACATCGAAGTTCTTATCTATTGGTTCTCGTTTTAAGGTATCTTATATGTCAGCATTCACATGTCATCAACAATTCAATTCCATACTACTCTGAAATGGTAAAACCTGTTGTTTTGGCCTAATTGTTGCAGCAACAACTACAGCAATTGATGGATACACTTAATTCTACAAAACCACACTACATTAGATGTGTGAAGCCCAATTCTGAGTTAAAACCTGGCATATATGAGAATTTCAGTGTATTGCAACAACTACGCTCTAGTGTAAGTTAATTTTTTTTTTGATACTCTTATCCATTATCACGTGATGTCTGTGCAAATTATGCAGATTGTTCTGTGTAGGGTGTTCTAGAGGCAATTAAAATCAAATGTGGAGGATTTCCTTCTCGAATGACCTTTCAGGAATTCCTAAACCGTTTTGCTATTCTAGCGAAGGATATTGTAGACGAGAGGTAAATTCCAAACAAACAAAAGAAAATGATTAGTATAAATTTCTTTTACTTGGATCTCAAGTTCTCTTTTATATGACAAAACTGCGTCCGTGAGCAGCTGTGAAGACAATGTGAAGTGCAAATGCATTCTAGACCATATGGAGATTTCAGGGTACCGGGTAATACTCAAAACCAGTCTTGCTTTATGTTACAGGCCGAATGCTATTCGCTGCAATTCACTGTTGTACGGTTGAAGTTGCTATAAAAATACGACCCTTGTCTGGTTTTGCAGTTAGGAAAAACAAAGGTATTCTTAAGGGCTGCTCAGATGGCTGAGTTAGATGCACGGAAGTCAAGAGTAGTTAGAAGCTCAGCACAGGTTATTCTGGGGCTATTCAAAACCAATGTTTCTCGAAAACAGTTCATTCTCATGCGGAAGGCTTCTATCCTTGTACAAACCAATTGGAGAGGTGAGTCTTGTGAAAAACATGAAGCTTGCTGCCTAGAAACATCCAAAGTAAGTGTCTGCTTTCCATTTTAATATTGGCATTTCCCCATGATTTCAGGAAAAGTCGCTCGCAAAAAGCGTATGCAGATAAGGAGGGAGAAAGCCAGTATCAACATTCAGAAGGAGTACCGCAGACTACAGGCCAAAAGGACTTACGAGGATGTGAAGGACTCAGCAATTATCGTGCAGGCAGGGTTGCGGGGAATGTCTGATCGTGTTGAATTCAGAATAAGAACCCGGTCAAGAGCAGCAAAGATCATACAGGTTACTACTTGTTTCATCCTTTTCCAAGTTCCCCAAGAATGATAGTTATTAATGATAATTACTTTATGAAATATATACAGGCCTACTGGCGTGGTTATAGCGCCTTTTCATACTATAAGAACCTACAGAGAGCAACACATTTTATGCAATGCCGTTGGAAGAGACAAAAGGGGCTTAGATTTTCGAACTGGGTAGGCATTAACATACTCCTGCTGTTAAATTCTCTTTATTGATGATTCTTGTTGTTCAATACAATGGGAGCATCCATTTATATAAAGATTAATCTTATTCATAATTATGCGTTCAGCCTCCAGAACCGGAAAAAGTGGAAGAACAAAAGACGGAGTTGGAGGAAAACAATGTTCCTGAAACGGATGCCTTGCTTGTCAAGGAACAGCGTGTGGAAGCGGATACATTGGTTAAGAACGAATGTGCGACCGTGGAGAGGACGGTTGGAGAGGCATGTTCTGTTATTGAAGAGAAGACAATGGATGATGTTGACAAGATCAGATCTTTATCAGCAGAAAACAAAAATTTGAAGGTAATGCTGATTTTAGACCATACATCTTTGATTGCTATATAATCCATTTACATTTAACGTAATATGTTCAACAGGCCTTGTTGCATGAGGAGAGGGAAAGAGCTGACGGGTTAGAAAGAAAATATGCAGAAGTTCACGAAACAAGTGAGAAAAGACGCAAAAAGTTGAAGGAAACTGAAAAACGAGTTAAAAAACTGCAGGCCTCTTTGAAAAGGTAGTCTTCATTATGTAACTCTGTTGTTGATTTGTCTTTCTAATGATTGCTTTTCGATATCTTGAATGTTGAAACCATCATTTGTTTGTCTCTTCTAAATACTCCCTTCACCCCCGCAATGAGGGTCAGGATTAGTTAGTTACACAGTGTCCACTTCACCCCCGCAATGTGTGTCTCTGTTACAACTGTTTTAGTTATCGTTTACAGAAGCCTCTTACATATTACTTAACTGATACCATATCTGATTTAGTGCTTCTCAGGATGATATATTCTATGTCGGATCAATTCTCAGAGTTAAAGACTATCTTGCGTGCTTCATCAAGCTCAAGCTCAACTTCAGGACAAGTTGCCAAAGATGATAAAGTGGATGCTACTTCCCATAACTCGGAAGACTCATCTACTGACTCTGATGTCACTTGTTCGGGTCAAGCTCCTACTTCAGTAAACATCTCCACCCTCAGTTCGGATGCTCTCCAAGTGATGGTCCAAGATATTACAGGAGTAGATATTACAGGTCCGTCTAGCCCTGCCCATGAAACTAGTACTTAAAAAACGCTTTTAGGCACATGACATACCAGAAAAAGAAAATTCTTCTCACTTTTGGATGAGAAAAGCTAGCTATGGATTCGATCCAGAAGTAAACGCTTATGTTTCGTTCGTTCTCTTGACACTGCGGTTATGCAGGAACGGGTAAGAGGTACGGCGAGGAGGGAGCATTTGATGACTTCTTCTGAGGGAACATTTTTTGTTGTATTTTCCTGGTAGGTTTTAGTTTCAGAAACCATACATAGGCCTTCTCATGTACAATTAGATGGACAAAACCCTAGCAAGAGAAGAAGAAAAACCTGGAAAAGGACACATATATATGTACAAGAAGTATAATGAAATATTTGTACGTTGGTTTCAGTTCTCTAACCTTGTACTGTGTTTTTTTTTACTTCTCTTGCAATTTGAATAAAGTTGGTTATATATAAGCTTCTGAATTTTGGTGATCATATTGTGATGAGGATGTGCACTCATTTTCACTTCCTATTTCTATTCTCTTGTTATGTAATTTTGTATCTTCATTGTCAGTATGTCTATCGGAAAGCTTATTCGAGTACGGTTATATTTTATCAGCTATTTTAAATAGTATTTGTATATATCAATATTCGAATTTGAGATATCATTCATACAGAAGAAGACTCTGCTTGACTCAACCTATGTTAGGTGGATGAGTGGTTCTTGTTTCTTGGCAAGAACTATACATTCGTCTACAAGACAACTTCAACTATATGCTTAGTTGCTCGTAAATCACTCCACTGACTTTAAAATGCTCGATTTTGTAAAGTTTGCCCAGTGTTCTAAAAAATTCCTCCTATATGTTGTTTAGATCGATTAGAGAATACTGTTTCGTGACCTGTAACAAGCGCATTAACCCTAACACTAGGGATAACAAAACAACCTGAACTCGATGGAAAATTGATGCCCCAACCTGACGGGCCGGCAATGAGGTAAAACTAAATATGGCAACGAGGCGAGTATGGAGCGGGGTGACCTCCCCTGCCCCTGTTCGTTCCAAAACCTCATCTCCCGGCCGCCCCCATTAGGTTCGG
>JAYMTO010000565.1:0-11664 GCA_036898065.1 California macrophylla | reverse complement strand
CACAATAAAGTAATGTTAGAGGTACCCAAAAACTAGAATAGGGCTCAAAATGGGTCAAATTGCAGGAGGAGAAGACGGTACCGGTGAGAAGGAGAGACACGAAGGCCCAAGATATAAGCAACCTTGGTGTAAACTGGTTTAGTGGCATCATTGTTTCGGCCATTTCTGGAGAGCTTCTTGCCGCACGTCACGGTCTTGATGCAACCTCTGATCATCCCAACAATCTCTTTTTTCTCTTCACCCATTTCTGCTACCTAAATCATCGGACAAATTGAACCAGCGATAAGTTTATGATGACTTTAACTAATGACACAATCGAAGATGTAACAAAATGAACACATTTCACAAAAACACCCCTGTAGATGATATCACATGAAAAGAGAAATATACCAGCATGAGGTAAGCCGGAGAGTTGCGGACCCTACAAATAGGGTCGCCAAGGAGGTCGGTGAAAATGGAGAGCTTGCCGCTAGGACCCACCTCGCATCGCCTCTCCACTTCCTCTACAGCTAGCCTGTCTTTGGTTAGCTCCAATTCTCTAACTGCTATCTCTCCCATGACAACTTTTTCGAAAAACAGAGCTCACAGAGTGATATCAATATGGCTATGTAACTGCTGTGATTTCTTGAGTTGAAGAGAAGAGCGGGGAGGGTATTTATAGCGTTGTGGTTTCAATTAAATCATCCTCTATGGGACAGAAGGGCTGCAGCTTTTTCAAGGTTACAAAGGTAACGTGTGGTTGAAGAAACCGAAGTCAGCTAAAGCAAGGCTGAGCTAAGTCTTCTTCGATATCAGAGAAACATGAGAGATAAAGTACCAGCTCCAAGCCAGTGCAAAAAGAAAATTCATGAAATAGTTTTTTTTTTCTCGAGAAAATTGCTCTGTTTCTGGTATGGAAATGGAAGATCTTCTTCTCCTCCTACTAATTTTCTTTGGTAGTGAATGGTTCTCCTCATACATTCGTTGCAGAGCTATAAATGAGGGTCGTTGTGACCTTTATTTATATAGCATCTGGGCTGTTTAGCAATTTTAATGTTTCCTTCTTTTTATTAAAAATTAATTCTCAGAAACAAAAACAAAAAGGGGAGGGGAAAGGAAGAGGAAATGACGGCTGTGGCTGCGCAGTCCTTTAGTAGTATATGTTTGTTTAATTTTTCTCTTTTTGGTGACGATTTTAATGGAGTCATATGTGTAGTGTTGCCATGAATGATGACCCATCTGTAATCATTACTATCCATCTATGCCTGCATGAACAATCACCATCATATCACATGCCAGTTTCTCACTGTTACCTTCCCAGTCTGATTTGGGTCATGTCACAGAACCAGACCGCTCAGTTCCACCCAACTCTCTTCATTCTATCACCTTTACTCATTAGTTGCAGGTCAGAAGAAAATCTAGATAGACCGCACCACAAGAGAATATAAAAATAAGAAAACGTTATCTATATTATCTAAATTGAAAATTTTATATGAATAAAATTATTTTAAGACGTCCTAACCTTGATTATTCTAAATTTTAAAATATTATTTACTTTTTATATGATTTGTCTTTAATTTCTTATGTAACACTTGGTTTTTGCATGTGTCTCTCTTACCTACGTACAGTATCAAATATTTTCAAACATCGTCCCAAACGAATATTTATCTCGCAATTATTGACAGAATCCAATTACGCCTATTCGAGTTGGTCAAGTGCCTTACATGTGCGTTTTCCGTGTGTGACAAACTGATTTTGCATTTAGTTTATTATATATTTAAATTTGACAAATCATAATCTTCTTATTGTCCCTTTTGTCTTTCCTCCTTTGGCCCTGCCTCATCCTCTTCATCCAAGCACTTCCAATATAATTGACCACTGGAAAGAACGGGAGCAAAAGAGGTAAGAGACGGATGTACGAGCGTCTCGTTATTCATCGTAATGATGTCATCCCAGGATAGATCGATCGGGTATACTTTCAACTCATGTTCCGGGACAAAAGAGTTTGCGTCGATGGCCCGCACTCCCTCTTAGTCCCGTTGGAGCTCAATATGTCCAACAATGACTTCCTCAATAAAAAAAAATACTCATTTTTTATAAATGTGATTTATAGGGTTCCTAGAAAGAGAAATATATGTATTTAAGAAGATTTGATACTATGAATAGTTAAGTGAAAACGCGTCAAGTTAGATGTAGCCATATGAGACATGGGCACAAACAAACTTTTACTCACCAGAAACTCATACGTGACCGACAAAAATGGACGAAAATTGCTTCCGTCAATAACTGTGAGAAAATAAACTCATTAAAAATGATGTTTGAAATATTTTGAAACTAGGAGTAGTTAAGTAAGAAACGTCGTAAAGTAATCTTTGATATTTTTGCTTACATTAATGTGTAATTTAAGATGAAGTCCATATAAATCTTGTAAGCCCAAGCCCAATCCCAAGAGTTGATCGCTGTTCAGTCTCTTGCTCTTCATCTCCACTGGTCTCTGGCTCTTCCAGAAAAAACCCTAACCCTAGAATCGGACCAGCAATCGAATCGAAAAATGGTGTGCATACGCAAGGCAACGATTGATGACCTTCTGGCGATGCAAGCATGCAACTTGTTCTGCCTGCCAGAGAACTACCAGATGAAGTACTACTTCTACCACATCCTGTCCTGGCCCCAACTCCTCTACGTCGCCGAGGACTACAACGGCCGCATCGTCGGCTACGTCCTCGCCAAGATGGAGGAGGAGACCAACGAGTGCCACGGCCACATCACCTCCCTCGCCGTCCTCCGCACCCACCGCAAGCTCGGCCTCGCCACCAAGCTCATGTCCGCCGCCCAAAACGCCATGGAACAGGTCACTCACCTCCCTTTTCCATCTTTTATTGATTCTGTTCTGATTAGACCTCGAAATTTTGGATTTTGACCTTAATTGTTTGGGATCCTAGGTTTATGAGGCGGAGTATGTTTCGTTGCACGTGAGGAAGAGTAATCGGGCTGCGTTCCATTTGTACACGGAGACGCTGGGGTACAAGATTCATGATATTGAGGCCAAGTATTATGCTGATGGGGAGGATGCTTATGATATGAGGAAGCAGCTGAAGGGGAAGCAGGGTCATGGACATCAACACCACCACCATCACCACCATGGCGGTGGCTGCTGCTCAGGAGAAGCCAAGCCTGTTGAAGCTAAAGCCAACTCCTCAAAGGCTGGTTGACAAGGAAAGCAACTAAATCAGGTATCTTTGAGTATTGATTGATGTTGCCTCTGGCTATGATGCTGGATTGTAACTGGTCTGATTAGTATTTGTAGTTTGATTTGAATGGCATTATGTGCTAAATGATGGAGAGTTTTATGTGTAATTTTGAAGATTATTTGGTCTTGAACTATAAATAGTGGCGGCCAAAGACTCCCACCTTGGCCTTGAACTATTGTTACGCATTACTAGACCTATGGTTGTCTCAACCACATTGGTTTGTTTTCTTCATTGTTTTTCTTTTTCTATTTTGCATATTGAGTCAGAATTTGTTCAGAGTATGTTGCCTGTGCTATGGGCATGCTTATAGTATGTTGTGCTGTCACGTTTCCTACTGTTAAAATACTTGGAGGTGATTTTATTTTGACTTATACTGCTTCTGTTTGAATCATATTTTATGGGCGTGAGAGTCCTTTCCATTCAGTTCGAATCTGTATCACTAAAGTTTTTGCATGTTTCGTTTATGTGGTTAACAGAACCATATAATTCTTGTGTTATTGTAATGTTCACGATGTTTGGGAATCTAGATGTTCATTTTGTTACTCTTAAGAACCTAACTTGTGTAAGAGTCATGATTTTTAACTCTTGAATGCCTTATTTGGGGGATTAACACTTGCACTGGACCATTTGGAGGGGCAACCATAACACCGCGGTGAATGCATTCAACAGTCATTATTTGCAACTCTTGAATGCATTAACGAAACACCATATGCAAACTGGTTTAGTAAATGCGTATGTTTAGGGATGCAATACACACGCATAGAATGACTTGATTGTGTCGTTGCAAGGTAGTATAGGTGGGATTACTTGTTTCTCGCGAGTGTTGGACGATAAGCTGCTTTCTCTGTGGCATTGTGAACCTGCGCTGATAAGGTTTCATTGTGTTTTAAAATATTTAATGATGAGGATGGGGCTTTTAGAGATTTTACAATTACAAAAGTTTGGGATTTCCTGGGTTAAAATGAAGATTAAAAGAGAAAAGGACCACTTCATTGCTTCTACTTTTTTTTTTGCTTTGTACAGTGGTTTTCCTTGATAGATGTTGTCTCGTATGATGATTCTGATTTATGGGTTATTGTTGGTCACAAAGAAACTTGGGGTGCAAATCTCATCTAACTACTTGGTTAGTTATAATAAACAGCATTGACTTGAGGTGTATTTGTAAAACTTTGAATTTCCTTAGTCCGACACTCTGAGTAGCCTTCTAGGTTTTCACCGGTTAATCTTTCATCAGTTTGCAATGACACTTCCAATAGTATTAGCTGATTGCTTTTAGATAAAATTAACATAAACAGGTTATATACTACACTCTTATCTAACTACTTTGGTTCTTTTTCCTTTAGAGAATAACCTTGCAGTTGAACTATGCTTTTTTGTTTCATTTATTAATTGCAGATTGATTGTTATTTGCAGTTGACACACAATACTTGTATAATACTGGTTTGTTAAGCGACGTAGGAGGTCTTGGTTAGAGATAAGGATAGAAGATTAGTTAGGTGATTGCTTCTCTTGTTAGCATCAGTATGCGTAAATGAAATGTGAATCGTGCATTTCCTGCCATCATTTTTTTTTAATGTGGGCAAGTAGTTGTAGAGTTGGCATATATATCATTCTGCATGTGGTAGCTAATTGTTATACTTTTGGTCACAATGTCGTTAGGTTTTGATGACAGACTCATATTCCAAGACCGTCCCCAAGTTTTGCAATATTCTTTAAGATGTCCTATGCAAGGTTAGGTGGAGATCTGTCCTTAGTTGACCACCTTCTTTGTTGGCGGCTTTTAATACCATATCCTTCACAAAGAGAGGGCATAACAGTACTGTATGTATCAGTTCATAACAGTATTGAACGTATGTATCGTATGTATCAATTTAAGTTGCATATTTTGAACAGGTGGGGAGGGGGTTTGCCTTGCTTGCTAAGTTACTGTTGGTTTTGCATGAGATTTCATATTTTTGAAGTTGTAGATTAACGAGCATTTTGGGCCAAAATAAGTCCGTACCACCTCCCTGGACGCCCACAAAAATAATTCATTTCGGAAAGTGTGGCGCATCCTCTTATATGTGAATGTGAATATTCAACCTAGAACCGACAAGAGAATTACCATCCCCTGGAGTGGAGGACTAGAATCTAACAAACATCTCATGCACAGTCTAGCAACAACATAGAGACATAAGAGTCGACTAATGAATAAATTGTACTAAAGACAAACAAATATGTATTCATCTCTTTGGTCGTCTTCAATGGCTTCACGAATCTCTTCCTTGAAAATTTCAGGGTTTTATGGATGTTATTGAAACAACTACAATACAAATACATGTAAATGCAATTATAGTAACTTTCCTCTTGTCCTAAGCTTACTCCAAAACATATGCCAAAAAAATACAAGATAGCATCCCATCATCCTCTGCAGAGAGATGAACAAGCCTTGGCCAACTCTGTGTTCACTTTCAGCCCAAAACTCTGGATGTAGTGTATGTATTTGACCTTCATTTATTTGATTCAATCAATTCTCGGTATTCTCTCTTCATTTTCACCCCTGACAGAGTCCTGCAGAATCAGTACCTGATCTGTTAGGAGGATATCTTATATCTTTGCCACTTGTTTCAAAACATTGTTGGTAATCTATGCATTTATTGGATTGGTTCTTATCTACAAAGAGAGAGCATGCAACACTTGATAAAGATGCTTCTTTTCCGATCTTCAATATGCTTAATACCATACCTCCTAGATTTCACTGGGGAGAACTAATCTAACTCAGAAACCATCATCCTATAAAGCACATTCCGAACAGAGCTTAGTTACTTTGATACAAATCTATCGTACTTTTGATTCCTCAAATAGTGAGCACATGTTCAAATACTCCCTCCGTTCCAAAATCTTTTATCTTAAGCAATAGTTCAGAATCAGTGAAGTTAGTGATCCACTTTCCTTCTTGTCGTCATGGGACCCCACTCATTAAAATACTCATGTGGCAATAAAGACATTGTTGACACTCCATGCAAACTGCACTTCCTCAAAAGGAAAGTGCGCACTTAGTTGGAAAGAGTAATGCTTAGTCTTGAATATGTGTCAGAAATTTATAATAACTAGTAAGCAACTACAGGAGAGGAAACGTAGTAATATATGGTGCACACCAGGCTGAAGCATCCAAAAGGACAAATACAGCTGACCTTATCATTTCTTTATCTTTGAAGAATTGAACACATGGTGTGCCCATGATCCCTGCTGCCTCTGCTATTTCAGGGTCTTCCTCAATATCAATTTCAATGAAGTGAAGAATTTGACCATATTCATCTACCACCTACAAAGAGAGAAACTTAAGAGTTTGGAGGGCATTGTAGTTGTAGGTGACTTCCTTATTTACCATCCAAGTTAGACAAGCAACGAAATTGAGAAAATGTACTAAAATTTTGACGGACTTAAGATCAATTGGAGTTCCTAAACAGAAGTTCCTGTCCAGACACCACCAAGACATTCGAGCCATATTCCTCCCACATCATAATTAACTCAAAAGATATCTCACAGTAAGATTTGATGTTGATATTATAGAATTAATCTCAATCTGCAAGAGGGTTAATGATGAAAAAGAAACTAGGAAAGCAAACAGTGTTGTTACACTATTCATTTAAGGAACACGTCTAACAAAGCCAATTATTTCCAAGGAATTTTTCTAAATGTATGTTTTACCCACATACCTTGCTTAAAATGGGCTTCAGGGTCCTACAAGGACCACATTTTGATGCCGTATACAGTACACAAAGAAGCCTTGTACTTTCATGGTACAATTTCCGAAGAGCATACTGGAAGAGGGGAAATAAAATTACAATGTAAGAACAATAGGTTTTGGTAAGTCAATGAGTGGCATAAGCAATGAAGTATCCTACACATTCGCTGTATAATTGTCGTTCAAGGCTGGAAGCATACCTGCCCCTTGTGTTTTGTGAGCGCATTGTCAAAACCTTCATCTACATCCCTATCTGCCACTTCCTTCTCATCTCCCTCAGCTTTTGGCTGTTGTTAATCATAAATGAAGAAATATTAGTTAACTCAGTCATGTTCTGGATCATCTGGCAAGAACTCATTATGTATACTTAGTGAGGGTCAATGAACTCCAAGAAATAATTTCTGAAGGTATACAATTACATCAACAGGTTTGACTTATCATTCTTTGTATTGGGTTGTATATCATTTGATGAAATGAAACTTAATCAAATTGTGGCGAATATAGACCATTTCATAGAGCAGTTCAAACCCTGATTGACTTATGAAAGCTGGCGTTTAGCATCTAGTTCAAAATATACACATTACTGCATGCATAAGAATCATGTTTCTGAATTTGTAATTCATAGCTGTAAATGCTAGTATGAATTATTTCTCATCGTCAATTCAAGTGAAGCAAGGGAGTTCAAGAAAAAATTGAACAAGTCAAGCTAATCAGGAACACTGATTACCTGATGAAACTCAACAAGAAGATTATTGCTTGCAAGATACCTCTCAACAGAGAGAGCAGCTGCACATCCTGATCCAGCTGCAGTTATTGCCTGCCTCCATTCATGATCCTATATAACAAAATGTGGTAAGAGAACTGAAAATTGCAAAATAATAAAAGATACAATATGATACACGATAATAATTTAATCAGATTCAGGAAGAAGATTTGATTTACTCCGCATAATTTTATATCCCCATGTAAACATATTAAAGTAATGTTCCTCCTAACCTACACGAGAAATAAGTACCAATATGCCCTGTTCCACTAAAGAGCACAAAATTCATGCACAAGAATGTCCAGAATTTGTTTGAATACTTGCAAGCGAACCGAATTTTAACTAGAGAGGATATGCAAAGCCTTTTTGCCAAGTTCTCATTTCTGGTTCTTCTGCTAGTAACCAGAAACCGAGGCCTTAACAGATTTTGTTGATACCATTTCAAGTCTGGATATAGAACTTGTTTGGTCACCTGTAAATGGGGATTCATCATTATTCTCGCAAAGGATATGACAATTATGGGGTTATTATGCAGTTTCTTCAAATGATATTTATACTATTTCCAGTTTTGATACAATCAAGAAATGTGACTTAGATTCCGATAATATACATTCACAACACATGCACATTTCCATATCCCTGGGACAATTTTAAGAGCTGCCATGCTGACACCTCATTCGTGTAAAGATATGCATTTTTATTTTCAGAAGACAGACCTTAGTCTCAAGTGATCCATCCCTACGAGTACCAGGACAATAAGAACAGTAGTAGAAAGATGTGGAGGCTTACTATTTGTTTGGAGAAACCATAAATTTGATTCAGGCCAGCCTTAACAGCTAAAAGTATATTGCCATCATGATATTCCATACTTTAACTGTAATTGCATTTTAGGGCAGTAATCTCCATATGGATATCAATGAAGGTACAAGCCAGCCACCCGATCCTTTATATATATATTTGTAACTAATATGAGTGCTTCAAGAGAGCATCTAAGGGAAAATGTACCTGTACATCTCCAGCTGCAAAAACACCTACAACAGAAGTTTTTGCAGAACCGAACTTGACTGAAATGTAGCCTGAGCTGTCAAGTTCAACCTGATCTTTCAACAATTGGCTATTTGGAGAATGCCCTATTCCATAAAATAATCCCTTTGCTTCAAGGACTGATTCAACTTCAGTGTTAACATTTTTAAGCAATATACCAGACATTTGGCCATTGTCATCGCTGGTGACATCCACAACCTCCACATTGAAGTGCACGGTCACATTTGGGTTGTTGAGAACTCTGAAACATTTTTGATAATCATCCTGTTAAAGAAACATTCAAGGAGTTGAAAACTTACTACACATCTAGGTGACTAAAATTGATTCATTGCACCCAAACTGTGAATATGACTTCAATCATATAAACATGATTTACACATATTCATTGCAATCCAGAGCAGTGACCTGATATATCATAGTCCAGAAAATTGAAAGGTGGAAACAACTCTAAATTATAAAATAAAAAACCCTGCATTAGACATATCGGTTCATAATTCAAATGCAAACACATGGTGCAGATATGAGCCCTCTCAGATCAGAATTATTGTGTGCATGATTGAATGTAATTTGAAGGATAAGAAGCGATTGTAACATAAATGTTTGCTGGGTACAGACAGAGTACATGGGCAGGACACACAAGAGCAACAGCAAAAAGAAACAAAAGTTGGATAATGGGTGGCCCAACTCCTTGAGAATTGATAAATTAAATAATGAATAACTACTGAAATGCACCTAGGGATAAAAACGTATAAGGGTATCCATGAATTTAAAAGAAAATACAAAAAAAAATGTAGGAAAAAACAAAATTTAAAATAATGCACTTTACTTCACAGGCTTAAAGGGAAAAAAGCTATTTACTGAAGATATGAATAACAAACACAATAATTCATCTCCAACTCACCTATCTTGCATTGCTTTGGACGCCCTTAGTTGGTTTCCACGTACTAGTAAATTTACATGACCAGCATATTTTGTGAGATACAATGCTTCCTCAGTAGCTGTATCACCTCCTCCAACAACAGCAAGCATTTGTCCTCTATAAAGTGGAGACGCTCCGTCACAGATTGCGCAAGCACTAATCCCTCTGCTCCAATATTCATCTTCACGGGGTAGCTTAAGCCTTTTTGCAGCAGCTCCTGTGGCCAGAATAACACTGTGACACTTTACCTGAAATGTTAATCAAGCTAATCAAAATTCTTGCATTATAGCTACCAGAAAAAAAATCTAAGAAAACATTAACCTGATAAAACAAGTTAGCATTGAAAGCAACCATGAGATGTACCCAAAAAAAGACATAGTACTGCTTACTTGGGAGTTGAGAAAACAAAAGGCAAAAAGTAAAAGGAAGTATTTTTTTTGTTTTGTTGGTAAACAGTATAGACATGTGTTTGGCCAACCACCTTAATTAAGAACTATTCTCAAGAAGACATGGTTTCAATTGGTATTCATTCACGTGGTAAAAGATTATCTTTTGCTGCCATTGGTGGCTGGTAAAGACCATTAAACTTATATCCAAATGTGATGCAGTATGACATCTTACCTCTCTCTCGCCACTTCTTATGGTAAAAGGAGTTCTTTTCACATCAACAAATTCCACATCTTCTTGGTATAACTCTGCTCCCCAGCGCTCAGCTTGACTCCTCATCCTGGCAAATGGGAACATCAATGGAAATTGAATGATTTGCAGCCTACCCAAAGAAGGTATAGGTCACGTGCTAATGAGAGCATGTATTCCAGAAACCAAGAAAAATGAGTCACATGAATGAGATACAACCCAAAGGTCCCAAACAAGGTTTGTTCTCATAATGTAATTACCGTTCCATCAAATCAGGACCAGTGATTCCGTCGGGGAAACCAGGGAAGTTCTCCACTTCAGTGGTAGTCATTAACTGTCCACCTGGAACACCACCAGCTTGAAAGCCCTCAAATACTACAGGCTTTAGATTCGCACGAGCTGCATATATTGCTGCTGTATATCCTGCTGGACCTGAACCTACTATTACCAAATTCTCCACATGATCTGTACCAACTGCAATGCAAATATCCGTTGTCTTAAAATTCAGTATATGAATTTTGATAAACACTAAACAAGGCTCTGTTGGTTTCCCTAATTGAAACCCAAATGCCCTTCATGTCACCTAGCATGGAAGGTACTTACTGCTCTAAACTAAATCCAATTTGGGGTATGAAGACAAAAACTCTAGTAGTTGCAACTAAAGTACCAACATGTCCATATGAACACAAAACTCTAGTAATTGCAACTAATGTACCACTAAAAATGCAACAAATTAAAAGGAAGCACTGAACTAATTTGCAAATCCAACCACAATCACACATTGCATTAAGGTGCAGCAATTGAAATAAACCAAAAGGGTTCATGTATTTGGTAATTGCTATGGAATGGTACCCAAATTCTAAACAACTGTAACCAATCCAAAATGTAAGAGCCCAAAGATCCGAAGAAAGTTATCGATTCTCACCAGAGGAAGAAGCAAGAACTTGTGTGGCCACATTGGCTCTAACCGGAGAAAGAGACAAGCGGAGGGCTGGCCAGAATCCAGTTGCCGGTGAGCCGAGCAGGTCTTGGCGTAAACGAGACGATTAAGGGTTTGGGGGAAGAAGGTGGAAGGGGTAGCCATCGCAGTTGCAGTTACACAAACTTCATGTCTTGGGTGGGTTTTTTTGGATTTTCCTGAATGTTAGATCATTTTAAACCAATGGTGTAGCTCCACGTCAGTCAGCGGACTAATAACAAAAAAATGTATCTACCTTTCCTTTCTGTACAACTTTTCAACCAATGTTTTTGCATCCAAGAGTCAAGAGAGGTCCGTTAAAAAAAAAAGAGTCAAGAGAGAGGCTTCTTCTTGTTACTAAATCAACTTTCAACTATTCATTTTATT
>JAYMTO010000564.1:0-11679 GCA_036898065.1 California macrophylla | reverse complement strand
TGTGAAATTCTATGTGTTCTTCCATGGTGATGACGATCGTGAACCAGAGAGAGAGAATCGCGATCTACTAGAGAGAGACTGATCTTCGAGACCGAGAGATTGAATTTTGCGCGAGAGAGACTATATTTCGAAGAGGATAGACTGATTTTGGAATAAGAAACTGATTTTTTAGTTTCTATTTTTATGATTATAATTAATTGTACAATACCCATAATACCCTTTCTACCTATTTCCTATTTAATTTTCAGCTTTTATCAATGAAAAAACAGCAGCCCTTAATTCATTTTAGATCTATGGCTAGTAATGGTTTTCATGTTTGTATTCTTATAGTGGTTTGTATTGGAGTGTGCCCCTCTATATGTATATGTATGTTGGAAACCTGGAGATCGAGCAAGCTTGAGGAGCTTGAAATATTGTTATCAATTAAATTTATATATTAGATTCGTAAGAACATCGATCTATAAAACTGGTCATTATGAGGTGTGGGATAAGACCATTCCTTGTAGTAGTGTTTCTGTAGTTGATGCCAGATGATAGAATGTACTATCATAAAAAGATTTAGTGGTGTCCTATGTGCTGACTTTTCAGACTCTATTGTGTTGTCATGATACCATTTCTACAGTTGATGCTATGAATATAGTTTTATTTTTAATTCATAATTTAAATAATAAAAATAAAATCAAACATAGTTTCATTACTAAAAATAATATAAAGCAGAAGTACAATTTAAATAGACAAATTAACTGTAAACAAATTAATTCAATTATTATATTAAACGAGTTTTAATGAGAGAAAATAAATTGTCGTAGAAAGCAAGAGTTTTCTTGTGGTTGTTGAGTTGTTACAAAGACAATGAGTGCGTCGGCCCTTGAGCTTCTCCACCTCAAAGGCTCCAGAACTTTGCATTTGCTACTTCTGAATTAGTTCCATTAATTATTCGTGCCCGCTGAGGTTTGACCCTTTGCTTTTTCCTTTTGCCTCTTTTTGCTCTTGCAGACGCACTTTGACCTCGGGGAGTATCAATGACTCTTTATATGGACCTTGGGAAGAGGAGTAGGATATCGAGTCCTTTTTTTAGCGTTCGTCATGGAGTGTTCGGGGACTTAGAAGGGACGACTAGGGCTTTTGGGTAAAAACCTGTCTTAATATTTTCCCCACAACGTACCTATTATACATCAAATACATATGTCCTAAAATGTGAGATTAAAAGATCTTTCAATCCAATTACTCCCTTGAATCAAATTTGATTTCCTTTTTGTTACCAAAGGAATATCTTTAAAAGACAATATATAATATAACAATTATATTAAAATCCTAATTGACATAATAATATTTATATTTATTATATCCATATATAATTCAAATATAATCATATATATTAATTGAGTTTCTCAAGTCCAAATCGTTTTTGGGCTTGTTTTTGTATGTGACTGTGTAGGTTCATATATAACATTGGCAATAGGCCATAAATATCTATTTTTCCCATAAGTCATAATTGGCCATAAGAAAGACATTATTACTACCCCAGTTAAATGAACATCGATAACCTGATTTAACCTGTCACCGTGAATATCTTAATACCTACGTCTCTCGATATTTGGATTGAATATAAGACATAAACTGTCATCCTTATTAATTTAGCATGACTATGCGTTTATCAGAAAAACCCGCTCATCAAGGGGAAAATGATATTTTACTTATATTTAATATGACGGATAAATATTTTCAATTTAGCATGACTATGCATTTATCAGAAAAACCCGCTCATCAAGGGGAAAATGATATTTTACTTATATTTAATATGACGGATAAATATTTTCTCAATCATTCAAATTTCTCATATAACTGATTTAATATCCAACAATAATCGTTATTATTATTTGATTAAAGAAAATATTAGATTTTTTCAAGATGTAAAACAACTATATTGGAATCTATAGCGATTTTAAGTTCAAATGCGCTAAAATCATATTATGATATTGAGAAATATTCATCACCATTTCTATGTAGTATTTCTCATTATGAGTCATTCAATAGTACTTGTCTAAGTAGTTACTATGACTTAACTTGATATCTCATGTACATGGTCCGTAAAACATCATCATCAATCAATGTCATATTAGTCTTAGTATATCGTTAAAAATAAATTTTAGTATTACTCTTTATTGATCCAAGAGTCTTACTATCAATTCACATACTTCATGATCTTAGAAAGAGTGCAGTATTCACGCCATTACAATGTTCCACTTAATGATAATAAAAGTAAGTTCGAATGGTAATATCAATATATGGTCATCCATGATTGACATATCACAGACAAACGTATCTCGCTCTACGTCGACCAAATGGTGTCTACACTGCCACATGTTTTTCTTGAAAGAAATACTATTAATAAAATTATGAAGAATTTCATGCATATCTACTTGAACTTTCCAATAAAAAATTTATAATAATGTATTATTTCATAAAACTTTATCTCCTTTACTAAAAAATTTAAATTAGTATATTTATTGTTAATATATTATTTACAAAAAATAAATAAATATAGAATTGTGGTGCCACCTAGGTGACGCCGGCAATGTGGGTGAAAAACATGGGTTAATTACATATAACTAATCAACTAAACATTTTTTCACATAATGACACTTAATTTCAAACTTCACTTCTAGATTAATAAAGGAAACTTGAATAACTATATCTCATGATGACCACTCTCTATTTTTTTAATCTCAAACGTGAACATATTTTTAAAAATATGTCTCTTTTGAGTATTCCCAAAAATAACCCCTTCTCTTTATGATAGGTATACTTTTCAGAGACACATGCTCTCTTATTTCTCTCTACAAAATTTTCAAAATCCAACCCAATCTGTCACTAATAATCTATGTGCAACTCTTAGTTGGCCTCCTTTAAAAAAATTGGTGATTTATCTTGGTCTTCCAGATATGATATATGTATTTTCATGCTCTTGGTCAAGTTTATGCACATTGTACCCCATTACAATTCCATGAGTATTGAAATCGCACCCAATTTCATCCAACCATATTTTATCTACAAACACCCTTATGATGATAAAAAGAAGAAACTTGATTTTCAATATGCTAATATCCTTATTCTTGATGTTATTAAGCAAATGCATGTTTACTCTAAGTTTCTAAAGGATATTATCTCTAACAATAGAAATTTATGAGTGCATGAAATGATTAATTTGACCGAAGAGTGCTCTGCGGTCTTCTCCATAAGCTTCCCCCTAAACTCAAGGACCCTAGTAGCTTCACCTTGTCTTGTGAAGTGGGTCCTCTTAAGTTTTGATAAGTCTTTGTGTGACTTAGGGTCTAGTATAAATCTTATGCCTCTAAATGTGTTTAGGAGATTAGGAATAGGCGATGAGGACAAACATACCAAGGTGTCCTTACAACTAGCTGACAGGTTAACTAAATATCCGAGGGTGTGTTAGAAGATATTTTGGTTAACACACAAAGTTCTTTTTTCCATCGATTTCCTCATCTTGGATATGACAGAGGATATTGAGATACTCCTCATACCAGGGAGGCCATTTTTCGCACCATTAGAGCTCTAATTGATATGGAAGATGGTAAGATGACTCTAAGGTATGAAGATGAAAAAGTAGTTTTAATGTGTTTAAGTCATTGAAGCGTCCTCAAGAGGATGACACTTGTTTTAGAACTGATGCATTGTATCCTCTTATTCATGAACATTTTATGCTACTAGATATGAGGATTCTTTTGAAGCATGCTTGAAATGGTGGCTAGCTTGGATGCATGCCCAATATGGGAGGTTTCCAATAAGTATAAGTTCCAAGAGTTGGAGAAGTCTTCACGACCCAAGTTAAGGCCTTAAGTTGAGCAAACACGTGAGATTGACCTCAAATCCCTTCCTTACAAGTTGAAATATGTGTATTTGAATTATAATTCTCTACCAATAATCATTTCTTATGAGTTGTCTCCTGTGTAGGAAGAGAAGCTATTTAGGTTTCTAAGAGAGCACAAGAGCCATACCAAGTGTATGCACAATGTCTTAATGGATGATAGCTACAAGATGATTGTGCAACCCCAAAGGAGACTTAACTCATTGATGTAAGAGGTAGTGGAAATGAGGTGATTAAGCTACTAGATGCATGTATCATCTATCACATCTCCGATAATGTTTGGGTGAGTATGGTACTAGTTGTACCTAAAAATGAAGAATGAGTGTGGTGAGGAATGACAACAATGAGTTGATTCCCACAAGTATGGTCATTAGGTGGCGAGTGTGTGTAGACCATTTATTGACCAAATGCTAGAGAGGTTAGCAAGATATGAGTATTATTATTTTCTAGATGAGTATAGTGGGTATAACAAAATTTCTATAGCCCCTGAAGACTAAGAAAAGACTACTCTCACTTACCTATACGACACATTTGCTTTTAGAAAAATGCTTTTTGGTTTGTGTAATGCCCAACTATTTTTCAAAGATGCATGTTGGCCCTTTTTCATGATATGGTGGAAAAAGACCTTGAGGTTTTATGGATGACTTTTCCGTTTTGGGGTCCTCTTTTGACAATTGCTTAATAAATTTGAACAAAGTTTTTCAAAGGTGCGAGGACACCAATCTTGTTTTAAATTGAGAAAAATGTCATTTTATAGTTACTTCAGGCATTGTGTTAGGCCACAAGATCTCCTCAAAGGGTATTGAGGTACATAGTCTCAACATAGATGTAATTGAAGATTTTTCTCCATCAAATTTTATGAAAGTCTTTAGAAGTTTTCTAGGGCATGCCGATTTTTATCGTATATTCATTAAAGGATTTTTGAAAATTTCAAAACTTTTGTGTAGTTTACTTGCAAAAGATGTCCATTTTATGTTTGATGATGCTTTCTTGAGAGCTTTTAACTTGATTAAGGAGAAGTTAGTGTGTACACCCATATGGTATCTCTTGATTGGAGTCTTCCTTTTGAGTTAATATTTGATGCAAGTGAATTAGCCGTAGGGGGCATGCTATGAAAAAGGAAAGATGAGATCCTTGACACCATTTATTATGTTACTATAGTTTTGAATTATGCTCAAATTAATTATGCCAATACGAATTCATGACTGGACATGACCAATCATAGACACTTAAGTTAGCGGTAATAAACTCTAATAATCTAGATGTGGGCAACGGTGTTACCTCAAGTTTGAGAACCACATGCACCATCACGACCTAGACGGTAGATAGTTGACCTGTAGTAAAACTTCATGCTATCATCATCTAACACCACAGTTCATCCCACCTCATCTCATGAGTGCCGACATGTTCGTATAGACATATCATGTCATGTAGCATGAGACTCATTGTTTCTATATCATTAACATCTGATGTGAATCATTGTCTATGATTGGTGATGTCCAGTCATGAATTCAACAACCATGAACAACTTCAAAGAGTTGTAAGGTTTGGGGACTAAAAAAGAGCTCCAAATAAAAAAAATGTATAAACACACGTCTGATCTTCAAATGATTATAACTTGTTCATACGAACTCCGAAAATAATTGAGAACTCTATAACTTTATGAAAAATTCTCAGACAAGCGGTGGGCGGTTGCCCACCCTACCTCCCCTTGATCTGTCACTGCTTAGCTCCAATTTTTCACCTTTCATGCTTGATACAAACTCTTCAATTCGTATTACACATGATTGTCGTATAGACAATTGATATTGTAACTTATTGTCGTGGCTTCTTTATTGTGTCCCTATCTTGACAACTATTTATAATTAACCTCATTTTAACCGATTCGAATATACACAATTTATATTTAAGTCACTCCAATATTAACTGATTTTCATGATTGACCCTAATAACACGAAATTAAAGTAAAAAGCCGATATAAAAGAACTTCCATTGCATTTTTTGTCCCTTTTAAATTTACACCGAGAAGGGTTTACCGCTTATCAAGTGCAGTTTATATTATTGTAACAGTTGATCAGCTAAAAAAACTATATATGGAACATTTGATCCAACCATCGATAAACAAGAATCGTTTGCTATAGAGGGAATCAGTACCATCCAATCCAACACTTGAAACCTAATCATCATCCAAACATTGATCATTTCTTTCCCTCCTAAATTTCTTTCTTTCAATTGCATGAATGCCAAATGTTTCTTTGAATTTACAGAGAAAAAAACATAGCTCAACCTATTACATTTATTCCTTGCCCTCGTCACCATTCTGATACAAAAAGAGGGCCTTCAATTCATACAAGCCAAGGTATGCACATATGATCTATTTCTATCCTTGTGTACACTCACAAGTTTGGCCGGATTGCTTATGCGTTTTTTGAGGCTTTAGACTTGGACTTCTTTTCCCGGTGCCCTCTAATCTTCTTTCGCCTGTATTTCTTGGGAACTTGTTCAGGTTCTACTAGTTCTGCTTGAAAGATGATGAAGGACATTTTACATATTTCTTCAAGCAACTAAATCAATAACCAATCCATAAACATGCACTAGTAATGATAATGATCAAACGAATCGCATACCAGTAGGATCACCTCTGGAATGAGTGCTAGAACCAACTGCTTGAGATGCATACTCAGGTCCTCCTCCATTGAATCCACCCATCTGGAAAATCACATTCATTCAGCTTTTCTTTTTCTAGGAGAAAACATAATATAAATCCAATGTTACAAGTAAGGTTTCAAGTTCAAAATGGATACATATAATTGGTGATAATAATAATACATACATACATACCCAACTGGGCGGAGCAGCAGCATCCCCATCGGACCCAATATGTGCCACATGCTTAACATCTGTCGGGGCCCCAATTTCCAATTCCTTTTCCTTTTCCTTGACAACTGCATAAAAGCAAAATAACCCATTCCATAGCCTCAATCATTCATGGAAATCAAAATGCATACAAGTATGTAGTCAGAGAGGGAGAGAGATTGCAATCGTTACCAAATATATGGGCGATTTTGTTCAAGCTTTTGGAGATTCCTTTCATGGCAATTGGTGGAAATATGGGAGCCCCAAAATGCAGTTAAAGGAACAGAAGAAACCTAACAAGTTGCAGAGTAACAGAGAAGATCAATCTAATAAAAAACCATTTGATATATATGAAACAATATGGGTACCTAATCTAATCCTTGGATCAAAACTAGAAACATGATGTAGCCCAATCTAAATCTTAAACAACAACAATAATAACATTTACGGTACCTGTGGAGGATGACTGGAAGCTAATTCAATAGAGAAGAGACCCCTCCACCATTTCCCTCAACCTATATGAAAATTTGCTGATGATTATAAAAAATTATTAACAAGAAAACAAAAATAAATATAATGGTGGGATTGTAATAAAAGGGTGAGGAATCATTGCAAACCTGCAAATTGGAAGCTGAGGAAAGGTTGTGAGAGACAAGATAGAGGAGGTGAGGTTATTATTGTTACTTGCTAATAATTAATTCAATAATGGAAGAAAATATGTAGATTACGTGTTTGTACTTTTGAGCGGTTTATAGCTTGGCCACATTAATTATTGTTTTTGTTTCTTATTCATATTATATGAGAATGGTAAGGTCTCATTTATCTTTACTAAATTCGAGGTTTGATTATGTTTGAATATAGTCCCTAAATATTCAAAGTAGAAGAGTGGATCCATGCAACCAAACACAATTATAAGAGTGATAACCGAAAGTCATATCACTTGATACATTCTTCATCAAACATAACATGGCCCAATCCTTATAATTATAATTATAGATCAACCATAATTCAGGCGGAATATGTCATTCTGCACATAAAAGCTTCCTTGCAGCGTAGGAATCAAGTGAAACATCTGCAACAATAACCCACTTGGAAATGTTAATCAACCATGATTACAACCCGGAAAAGAAAAAGAAAGAGAGAGAAAGAAATGGATCACCTGGCTAAACCTGAGAAGGTGCTCCTCTCCAGCCAACTGGAGGCTGCCGCTGACGAAGACCAGAATGCCACCGGAGGAAGGGGAGGATTGCGCATCAATGGTGCTGATCATATGCTTGCATTGATCAAACGGCAGATGGTTGAGCTTGGAGGAGATGTCATCAACCCCTTGCACCTTCTGGCCCTCGAAGGTCATCATGGAGGTGGGTTGGTACAGGGACGACAGAGATGTCCTGTCCTTGTCGAAGAGGTGGTAGTAGTGATCCACAAATGCCCTCCCCACCAGCTCTACCTGTTCTTCCATTTCTTCTATCTCACTTCCTAGTCCCTAGTCCCTGCAATGGAGTGGCTGTGCAAATATATATACACATGAACAATGGGAGATCTCTCCATCGTTTTTACTTATCTACCCCCACGACTCTGGCAGAGACTAGGAGAGGGAGAGAGGGCAGCAGAATAATTATAAAGTGTGGAGGAATCCAGACTGCTGTGTTTGTAAGCAAAGTTGCTATATGGAAAGAAAAGAGTTGCTTTATTACAAGAGACTTACTTGATGGTTGAGGCATCAGTCTGATCTGAAGCAGGTATAATATGGAGTATGACACACTTTTGAGCCTTTTCGGCCGCCCAAATGCAGCTTTGCATTGAGCTTGTTTGGATCAGATTAAGCTTTACTTGCTTCGGAAGGAAAGAGCTTGTCTTTCTTCTTGTAGGTTTTTGCTGCTCCCATATCTAAACCACCCTAAGCTTGGAATAAATTCTTTTATTTTCTTTTCAAGTCAAAAGCATGTAAAGTTGCGATATAAGTAAAAAATTGCAATGCAGCATATATGTCTAAGAAGTGCCATGCAACTTTTCTAGGTCAAATATGTACATGAAATGGAACCAACAGAATTTTGAGGTGACATTCATCAAACAAAACATTCATACTTGATCCTGTGTCATTGAACTCGACTCATGGGTTGTTGCTTGAACATTTGCATAAAAAGAAAGATCATCCTTTTTCATCAAATGGTGGTCAACAAGCATAAGCGTTCATCACCATAACTTGAGATGTAGATGTTCAATATCGGAAAGAACTTAGTAAAATTAGCTTCTGAATTCAACAGAAAACATTGCCTACCTAAAGAAGAATTATGCAACTTGAAAACCAAATTAGACAATCGTAACATCTCAATGTGAACAGAGAGTAAAACTTGAGCTACATCCTGCCAGTAGTTAATTGATCAAGTTACTAATAGCTTTTATATTTATCTAGCTACCCTTTTCAGTCTTTGATTGATCCTCTAATGTTCTTCCGTTCACAAGTAACTGGCTTTCCATACATTGAAGCTGATTTCTGATACTACAGCTGAAACAGATATTCAATGTTTCCAAAATGCAGGTCTAGAAATCGTATCTCCAGTGACTGTTTCTAGTACTGGCTGCAATCTTAGTAGCTTGATGCAATGAATTAAGGAGGGAGGAAGCAGAAGTCTGGTTCTTACCAGCACAAAAATTTTAATGCAGAGATTTTTTTACTGAATAATACATGCTTGGACTGGACTTGCAGTTAACAGACAAATACCATTGAGTAAATTATGTAACAAAGAAAACCATGATATGAAAAAGTAGTTTTATTTAGATGGCACTGGCAAAAACATTGAAGAACCGGTTTCCCAGAGGCACTGTTACAGCAGTAAATAACATATCAGAAAGCAAGTGTAGATGACATTTGACCGCTTTGACCTTAAAATCGACAAATACAAATGACAACTGCTTAATCCAACAGAAGGGCTGGATTCTAAGGATAATATGTCTTCTCCATGATTCTCAGTGACATCATACAATTATTTGAATGATTTATATTACCAAACTGTAACATTAGCATCAAATGTGGGTGATTTGCATACAAATCTGCATCCATCCCAAGAGCAAGAATGTAATTTGCATACAAATCTGGCTCTTGGATAGCAGATGGATAGATTAGGGTGAAACTATTAAGCCTATAAAGCAACAAATATGTATACTTATCACAAATATGAGCAAGCCTTGTCAAATTCCATCTCCAATGCATCAAAATCACAATACAGTCCAGGAGATAGACCCTCAGGACAATAATGAATTGAGATTGAACCACAGGACCAATCAAGATGAAATTCTGTTGTAAATGCAGTGCATATATGTTTTCCCAAAGTTTCATATAAAGTTGTAGAAGTTTGATGCGAAAATCAAAATCATTCCCCCAGAAAAAAACTATGACCTTGTGAAAGGTAAAAAGGTTACAATACATCCTCACCATAATAGTGGACTTGACTTCAGCTCCATCTCGAGGGCCAGAAGGCATGAATTCCATAACCAGTCTTCCAATTGTCCAAGAATACAATTTTCTTCACAGCCCAGAAGGAAACAAATAGCACAAACACCATGATACCTCTCTGGGCAGTCACATTCCTCAGTCTCACAAGCAGATGGGTCACCAGCGCCAGCATAAGACCCACAATAGTGTACAGAGACCCAACCGCAAAACCCTCCGCACCCAGTTGCATTCCCGAGCCCTGATAGAAGAACACCAGCTTCGATGGGTCGTTCCGATCCACCAGAAACATGGGCATTTTCCTGATAATATTGTGCATCGCGCCAGAGACGCTGAAAAAGTACACAAACACAGAGCCGGTGAGCCAAAGCTTGGGGTCGTGGAGCAGGGTCTCGCCCGTCAAGACCTTCTTCACCAAGAAGGGCAAGCAGGCCATGACCACGACCGCGAGGAGAAAGACCTGGGTCCGGGATAGGATCGGGGGACGATGAATAGGGCCGACGGTGAAACTAGTCTTGGACTGGATAAACTGGGCCATTGAATCAGCCATTCTGGAGATATCGCCCTGGTCCATCTGATCGGAGTCCTTGAGATTGGTAACATCGGGAGCGACGAGGCGGACGTGGGGGAGGGAATTTACCCCGAAGTGAGCGAAACTGGACTGAGACTCCTTGAACTCGAGGTAGCAGAAGAAGAGCTTAGGTCCAGATCCAGATCCAGATCCGGAAGTGGGATGTGGGCTATTGTTGTTGGCGATGAAGGAGGATGCGACGAGGTTGAATTCGTAGTGAAGGTCCTTGAGGTGGAGCTCGGACTTGTCGTGGAGATGGAGGGCGTCGAAGAAGATGAGCAAGTAGTAGGGACGAGGGGTGTTGACGGCGGTGAGGAAGCGATGGACAGAGTGGTCGTTGAGGTGGATCACACCTGATTTGGATCGGGATTGGAGGTCGAGTAGCTCGGCGACGGAATCGGAGATGGCAAGGAAAGGAGATAGGAGAAGAGGGCACAGAAGGAGGAGGAGTCTCATCTTCATTTTCTCGATTCTTCGGTTATGGGATGGATGAGACCAAGTACAACTCCAAATCTTTTTCACGAAACGACTAAACAACTTGTCGCTCTTCATCAAGTAAAACGACAAGTCTTGGGGGTCACGTTTCTTTCTCGTTATTTAAAAAACAATCAAGGAAATCACTTCGTAAATATAATTTTGTCATGAAAGTATCATAATTAGATTGACTCATAATTCTCTATATTCTCTATTTCTTATTTGTATTCGGTTTTGTACCTTTCCTATTTACCAAAGACATATACATAAAGAACCTTATGGAAGATTTGTAATTGACCATTAATAAGAATCAATAATTGTCTCTCTCTAGAGGAGAGGCAACACACATGCACGCACGATGAGAGGAGAGGGAGAGAGGGCGGATCGGAGGTGCGGCCTCCGTTGCTCCGGCGAGGCCCGCCGCTGAGAGGCCAA
>JAYMTO010000563.1:0-11680 GCA_036898065.1 California macrophylla | reverse complement strand
ACATGCATCTTGCACTTCATCTTCAAGTCTTCCATGATGATGACGACACTAAATTGGGATGTCGGGCGTCCATTTTCCTTGTCTTCCCATACCAAGGATGAGTTTACGCCTTTGGTTTATTGTTGATTCCAATAAATTTTTGGTTCATCACCATATTCTATTTGAATGGATTTATGAAAATGCAATATAATCTATAACTATATGATGTGAGCTTTTCTACTATTTGTTTACTTCCTGAGACCATGAATGTGATATAAATATATTCAACGTCATTTTCATTTGTTTTCTCAATGTTATAACCATTGCGACGTATATTTTTAAAACTCTTCCGAAGCCTTCAATAAGATCTGATATATCAGATTTTGTGTTTACATTGCCTTTATCAAATATGATATGTGAAAAATATACTGTCTTTCAAATTCATATATGTTACATTGCTGGTGAAACAAAGTGATTCTCCACGATCCATATTTTGTCATGATATAAATAATAAAATCATAAATAAATTGTTGGGCAAGATTGATGATTTTTCACCAAAAACTTATTATTTTGTTCACGACAATTATACATGAAATTGGCTCATAATACCTGTCAAAATATTGTTCATGATATTGATTACATGAGCATATTGGAGGCATGAAATGTGGAAATATTCATTTCCAATCATATCTTTATCGGAAAAAAATTCATCGCATAACTTCCATTGAGAAGTAGTTTTGAATATTGTAGAATTATACTCTCATGCACTTATATAATCTTGCAAATGCAAGTGCAACCCATCACGCTAAGCTGTGGGAAGTACTACCATTTTGGGTGGTTAAATCTTAGTTATATATCTTTTCAAAGGATTAAAAGGTTCTTATGGTCAATTACCATGCTTTCATTCTTTACAAGGATGAATGAATATCACGTGGCCTTTTGTTTTGTTCTGATGATGCATTTCTTTATTTTATTCTATCAACAAGACTCATTTTACTATGATGCATTTCTTTATTTCATGATATCACCAAGACCCAAGCACCAAGGTGCATTACATAATCAAGAATTCATGTCAAATAGTTCTTGTCAATGTGCCAAGAATACTAGAATCGAGTTTTGTAAGATTAGACATTTGAAGAACTGTTTGATGTAACAAAACTATAATATGTCAAAATATGACGCGTTCTCGAGCTTTTTAGAATTTCAGATTTTATAAATTTTATATGAACTTTGAGTCATATAAATTTCTTCGAATCATAATTTCAATTTTTGTAAGCTTTTATCTATATGAAATTCTAGTCATATAAATTTCTTCGGATAAGAACTTCAAGTTCTGTAAGCTTTTGTTTATATGAATTTCGGGCCACATAGATTTCAATAATTGTCAACTTGTAGTCTATTGACTTTGAGTCAGAACTTCAGGTTCTGTAACTCTTAGATTTATGTGAACTTCGGGTCACATAAACTTTAACGTTGAAATCTTTGTATTACAAATATTATATACAAACAAGTAGACATCATTTCTGATGTGAAAGATCCAATTCAAGATTGGCAATCACAGAGCATACTTAAAGAGTATGTAAATACAAATATTTTAGAAAAACTAATGACATCATAGATAGATATAAAATAATAAAATCAATACATTACTAGATTGATTGGAAACAAGACAAAGCAATTATGAAATTCTTAATTCATAAGAAAAAACATATAAAATCGTAATCATGATGAAATTACGAATGAATCATCATGAATTAAGTATAAACATCAAAGGTAAGGATTTTTCCAAGTGCTAGGCGATTATGAGTGATCCTCTAATATGGACACGTTTTAGCCATCATCGCAAATGTGAATAATAGTAAATACAAGAAGAATAAGATGAAGAACATTATATCATTACCTTAAAAAAAAACTCTTAAAACTAACATTGTATTTTACTTTATTTGCAATTACAAGGTATGAATCACCTTTTGTATCTATTTATGACCATAAAATATTAAATTATCCATCACATTTTCCGTCAAAATAGACGAAAACCATCAATTTTCTGGATAAAAAGACCAAACTAATAATCAGTTGGTTAGTGATACATTTCTAATAACATACTTCTATGTTCATATTCAATGGCTTGGTTGGTTGGGCATGTTGAAAGTTCTAGAGAATTTCTGGTAGCTCCGAAGTTCCCTCCTTACAACTTATTTCCATGAATTCATCAACATATACTAAAATGTGACAATAAGTTTTCCAAAAACAAAATGGTGCATAAGATATGTCGTTCACTAGCGTAAGTTGGATAAAGTTCTACATAAGTATCTAGTTCAAAATCTTGACATATTTTATTTGCAATTTACTATCAGTCTTGAAACATTAACCATTACAATATTTTTATATACTGAATTTCAGAAACTCTCATAACAAAACTGTCATTTTACAAAATCAAAAAAGCATGTAAAATAAACCAATCAATAAATACAAAAAATAAAAAGGAAATGAATGGGAAGCAAGAGGAATCGACGTTCCATTATAAAATAATTGGAATAAATAAAATAGCTACTACACAGCCACAGACGTTCCCTTGTCCAGTTTTTCCTTTTCAATCTCTGCCCTCTGTTCAGCATGTTGGGCAATACCACTTGCAAGTGCTTGAAAATGAAAGTCGAGCGTCTGCATAAGGCTCTGGAACCTTACTGGATCCGATGCTTGCATAACTATAAAACACAACATTATTAGGGTTACAAAGTATACATCACCCAACTTCAGACATTATTCTTAGAATAACCCATGCTTTGCTTACCCTTGATTGTATCAACAAATAGAATGAAAGGGTCCACTTCATCAATGGGTGATTGGAACTCTTCATCGTCACTGTAGTCATCATCAGAGTCATCATCGTCTGAGTCATGTGGACGGAAAGCCTTTGCCTGCCCAGTTTTATCAGGTGATTATTATAAGGCACCCAAAATTATATCGTGGAAGGACTAAGAAAATGACTTCAAAAACATGCTGAAAACACTTTCTAGCCAAAGCTAAATTACTCTGCACAATAGTTTTTAAGGCTAAACACCCTTAAAAACTAACCAAGAAAGATAACAACAAAATAATCTATTCCCCATCCCTCTACTACAACTGGAGTAACTTTGGGCCTTCTATAAGGAATCAATCAAACACACAGAACAATACTGATAGCTTCCTCTTCCGCAGGAGTCATTTTTTTAAAGAAAAGGACAACACTTATAACTTAAAGTATATAGCTCCACATAAACACAACTGACCTGTGCTGCTAATCTTTGAAGTTGTTTGCTGTCAGCACCATCACCATCTTCACCCTCATCTCCCATATCCTTGTCAGACCCATCACCATCCTCTTCATCGTCATCAGTTTGGAAACCATCCATATCATCATCGTCAACCAATTCCTCCTTTGCAGCTTCTGCACGGTTGAAATTAGACATCATGAGAATTTCGTAATTCATATGTCTATAACACAAATACTGTACAAGATGTGTGGCCATGAGTGACAGAGTTTGACGATGACCGAAAAGATCTAGATCTGTAATCCAAAAAGAATGAAGAAAAAACAACATAAATTCATGCAGATGTTCAATTGAAACCTGCAACTTGTTCCTTGTAAGCAACTAGTAGATCAAGGACAGCCTTGAAAACACGGCCCAATGCATCCCCAGGTAATTGATCCGAGGGAAGTGCAAGAAGTGAGGTCAACCCTAAGCAGCAAACCTTTTTGTCATGCTCCCTGAACAACCAAGTTTGTGGAAATGAAGCTACTACAATAATACATAATAAAAGAAAGAAGTCTAGAGGATAAAAACCTTTTGAAATTAACACGTGTACCGCTCTTTTTAACCTGTTGCAACATCTGGAACCAGAGATTGAATATTTCTGCAGCAACACCTAGCTTTTGCAATATGCCGAGTGTTAAAGACGCATTGTAGAAAAGAGCATCAGCTATCTGCAACAACATGAAGATTATTCTGTCATCCAAGCAGACACTTAAAAGATATCTCAATGTCCTAGAAGCCAAAATTTAAATAGATTCTAAAATACACAAAGAACAAGTCACCCATGGTTCACAACAATAACCATAATGGGGAAATTTGTGGGTGTAGAATAGTTAACTTTTTTGGATACTCATACAAAACAACAATTGAAGTGCACACCATAAGATTCAAACAGCATACAGAAGAAATGATGTTACAAATGAAAACATATACTTAAAGTTATAGCACATCACTTAAATCATTGATCTAATATTTATACGGTCATTCAAAATACACAGAATTATCAGTGTTATCTAAGATATAAAAAAAATGTTTTGCCAAAGTGAAGTGCACTATTTAGGCGAGTGCAGTACTCTAAGAAAAGACTTGATATCATCAAATACAAACAAAAACACTAATTGAGCCATGTCCCAAAGAATGTAATAACTCGTGTCAACAGCACCGTGAATTTAATCCAACCACTAACAGTCAAGTCACACTTAGAATCTAAATATTGACATATATGGATTACTGACTTCAATGCTATTCAAATGTAATAACAAAAAACTAGGAAACCAATGCATTTGAAGGGCTAATTGCCTACACAGAAAAACAACGAAGAATGAACACAAAGTTTCAAAGTTGGCCACTAATTGCTCCTTACCACTTGAATGAGAAGACATTTTAAATAGGGTCTTTCAGTTCGCCTCAACCGTTCAACAACAATTCGGAGATATGGATCGACCCAATGATCCACCTGTCCTTGCAGTTTTGGAAAACCACCTCAATAAGCTTTGGGGCAGGCCCAATATCATTGTCTTTCGAATTTGCAACTCCCAATATAGATGAAATCATATTCCAAAGGTTTTGTTGGTAATCTGGATCCTTGCAAGAGAGGGATTGTGCAGTTCCTCTTGATATGAAATTGTCAAGAGGCACCAGAATGTCTAGATGAACATCAAACATATGAGAAGAAGAAAAAAGTAGGGCATAGAATCTTGAACAGAGGGGAAATGGGTTTCACTGCAACATGCAACACGATGAAGTTTCTACTGGTGATATGAAACCCCATTTGCAATAAACTCATTTCTTGATTGATCCTTTAAACAGTGACCAAAGGATGAATTAAATAATGAATATATACATACTTGGAAAGAAATCAATTGCCCAATCTTTCAATGCTTCCGTCATCAAAGGCCAAAGACTCCACATCTCCAGCGATATTGTAGGAGAGAAGAAAGTCATATATGATACAATTTCCAGAACTTCTTCAAACACCTCTGCACAATACATCAGAAAAACAAACAAAGAATTGAAAAGAAAAGACTTTTGGCAACAAAAAAGGCACTAAGATGTCCATAATATCTTTTATTTCAAATGCCTGTTTATGTTACCTTGGCCATCAGTTGTCAACATTCTACGCATTATAGGAAGCAAAGTTGGTTCAATTTGGACAAAAAGATGAGGAAGCCTGCTAACTGATTCAAGAATTGTGCTTATAGCCCGCAAGCAACCAACAGCAGCCAAAGCACCAGGATCATCAGCTTCATCTTCTGCTTCAGCAGTGTTCATGCACCTCCAAAATGCAGCAGCCTGAAATTTTAAGTATGATTACCATCAATATGATATTGAACAATGGACTACTAGAAATTTAACTAGTCAAGGAAGCTCAGTTACCAAATTTTGACATAAACCAAGAGCATACGGTGCCATCTCCTCCCCAAATTTATCTACTATGGTTTCCAGGGTGAAGACAAGATCCTCATTCTCGACCTCATTCATAAGTTTGAAAAATTCTGGAGTACAGAAGTTCAATGCATTCAATGAATTGCATTACTATTACTTACACGAAATGGGTGTCTGGAAGTCTACTTACCATCAAGTAGTTGAGGAAGAATTGGACGGATCTCATTCAAATCTACAAAAAAAGTCGAAGGTTCCAAATATCATCAGATACGAATATATATATATATCATAAATATGATACAAGGATCTCACAGGTAGTGAGAAATGGAAAAAAGATGTGTATACCTCTGCACGCTTCAACAAAAGAGCGCAGTGCAAAAACTGAATCAACACGAACTGGAAGCTCTGGATCACGCATACCCGAGACAACACTATGTAATGCCTTAAGGAAATTATTTTGGTCTGCAAAGTTAACATGGGCATACTGTCCTGCAACCCATGCAGCCTAATTTCCACACATCAAAAACAAAATGAAAAGGAAGAAAAGTTACACAATATCCCACGAGAAAAAAGGAAGAAAAATATAGAAAACAGAAGATAATCCAAGCAATATACAAAAACAATTTACCGCAAATTTAGAAAAAAAAATTAAACTCTGATAGTTCTACAGATAAAGCGATCAGCATACAGTATATCATCAAAGACCACCACTCTATTGACAAAAAAAGAAAAATGATATGCTGGGGGTCATAAAATGTGTACACAGATAACCCAACCGATATTTGTATATGTGGCTTTAAATCCTAAGATCAATCAAAGTAGTCCTTTCACATAAATCCCCAGGCAATTTGACAAAAATACAAGCTCGGTCGATCCACAGGGATTCTTCTTATACCAAAGAACAGTGGACTATGGATCACCCACGTCTTTTCCATTAATTACAAAGTTCATCATCAAAAAATAATTAATGCCAACACTGGGCTTCTAAGCAAAGACGGAAACAAGTTTTAATATATCTTTTTCTTACTCAACATAAAAAAAGGCTTCAATGACTGGCATGGCTAGGCAACAAACCTTGGCTCTGAGATGACCAACAGGACTACTGAACTCGGGGAAAACATGTTGCACTAACATACGCTCAAGTTCAGACTTGTACGGTTCAGTTTGTTTCAGTTTATCACAAAGTGCACCAATAGCAAGAAGTGCACCATCCTTTTGCCGATAAGGCTTATATTCAACAGGTGTTTCATCATATCTGCAACAGGGAAAATTAAAATATTTAAACTCGATAAGAAATAGAAAAGTTAATAACCAAATAGAGTTAAGATTGAATAACATAAAAAATACCTCTTGAAAATTTCAACAATGAATTGAATAAACTTATGAAGGTTCTCCTTTCCACGTTTTCTGACCAACTCACTGACAAAGTCCATGGAAGCAGTCCTTGGACTATACAAATCTTCAATAATATCTACACCAAAAGAAATAAAACTAGTTAGTTATGCCAACCTCAACTCTTGGTACAAAAATAAAAAATAAAGACAATTATAGTGATGACATACCATAGCCCTTTCTCACATACTCATGAGGATCTTCATCCCAGAGCTTTTGATCATTGTCACTAAAGCACATCAGGGGGAAAACAATTTCAAAAAGAAGAACATCCAGTCTTGGTTGCAGCAAATTATACATGCTATTCTTGGAGATGCTGCAAGAAAAAAAAGCCCAGGTACAATAATAATTAGATATATGAAGATGATAATCATCTCCTGCCAAAAAAGTTCCAACTGAAACAGCGATTAGCAGAACTTCAAGTAAAGTACATTAAACAAACTGAAATAGCGATTAGCAGAACTTATTCATAGACTATTATATAGGTTACACATTTTAACCAACCTTAGTATTTTAAATAGACTCTAAATGGTTGAAAATATTATTCAAAGTGGATTTGGATAGTTAGAATGAACTAAAGGGCATCTCCGAAATACAAGGAATTACTTTTCTAAGTCAAGGAAACAAACAAAAAAGGAACATGAGGTGTTTTTCGATGTTCTTTTGGGTATCAGTTATACCACCAAATTCATTTCTCCCCCTCCATGAAATGTGAAACTAATGTCAAGGTATTTTAATGTTATCTTTCTAGTTTGGATTTTTATATGGTAAAGCAATGAATGAACTAACATATTTAATACACTCCTTTCTATGATTGAGAATTTATTATGGCATCTTTTACTCCTTAATATGCACGTATTAAAATTATGGCCTTGATGTGGAATTGAACGTCAGCCTCGAAAAGACGTGCAACCAAACATTTGAGTAACCATAAAACAGATACAAAAATTATATTAAAAAATCTGGAGAATAGTAATGTTTTACAGGAGCTAGATGGAAGAATTTCACAATGCAAAGACCTATGTGAAACAAAATGATAGATCACAAGGAAAAACAGGTCTGGATTTTAATTCTAAGGACTCATGTCTCATGTACCTGTTACTTAGGTATTGAAGAATGAGGTTCGTAACTCTGTCAGGTAAATATCCACCAACTCGGATCACATTTAGCAAATTTAAGTGGCACTCCAAGATTTTCCCTGCGTAACTCTTCTGAAACATTTGAGCAAAAGCTCGGTTTTCTGGGTTCTGAAGCTTCAAATCACCAAACCTGTAATAGGTTATGTAAAATATCAGATGCAAATATGAGACAGTTTCATGCTACAAATAAAAAAGGGATCACAAAACTCACCGAGTATACAGCCTGTTCAGTATATGTACTGTCCATTTCTTCACCTTCCACCACCCCCAAGATTTGCGGAGATCAGGATCCACAGGCTGGCCCTCAACGGGAACTGGCCTCTCCAGTATATTTAAGAAGAGCATCATCCAAGCATTGAACACATTCGGATCAAATAGCTGTTTTGGAATCTCCAACTACAAGAACAAACAATAACAGAAAGCTACATGAATATATGTGGATCAAAATACACTGCTCTGGCAGATTGCTAGAATGTATTTCTGTAGCATTCTTGAATTGAATACAACTTAATACCTCTCCACTTAAAGCTGCTACTATATGCATACGGCAATAAAAATAATACCAGAACTCTTGAGAACCTTGTTACTAACAACAAATTAATGATGTTATCTATAGCAACAATTTGCATTTGTGTCTATTAGCGAGATTCTTTTGCCAATGCAACTAGTCTGCCAGTTCAACACAAAGGAATTTCAAGGCAAAATGATTCAGCAAGGCTATCAATCTGAACAAAATGCAACGTACACGAGCATACTATCTATGAGCGCAATTCATATTCGATACGAAAAAATGCACTTATCATGAAAACGCTTGTGCATAGAGAACTTACATATATGGAAGACCAGAATATTTTGCAAATCAGCTTTATCAAATCAGCTACTTCAAGTGATGGATTGACAATTTGAGCAAGCTTGTTAAATATAATGAGCAGATGAGGGAATGTTTCATCGACAATACGATGAACAGGGGTCCTCTCATCATCTGACTTGAACCTAAAGGGAGCATAACATAGATAATTTAGTGAAAAAACAAATCATAATGTTGCACACTCTATCAACAACTAAAAACATCAAATGGGGCAAACATTAATGATGCCATTAAGTAGCAGAACTATATAAAAGGCATGAACTCCATTATCCTAAACTATCAGTAATAAGAAAGCAGATGCCTGATGCAACCAAAAATAAAATTCAAAAGAGAAGTGCCAATTCATAAAAGTTAAAAATCTCATTTATGTAATTAGAGCCATGCATTTGAGTCTGTGTCACACCCTACTTTTGATTGGCACAAATTATAAATATAAAAGCCAAAAACATACTCATGTAGAATTACTTAATGTAATGTGTAAGCACTTACTCGAATGTTTTATACCCATTTTGAGATGAAATTGCAGAAGGATTGCACCTAAGTGGTGATTAATATCACTTAATAATCTTAAATTTTGACTAAAAATGACTGACAGAATTTTAAATTATTGTAACATAAAAATCAATACTTACTCGTATTTCCTGGAGAGAATCCGCAATACAAACAGAGATCCATAAACTTGCTGATCCTGGAGATTATGCTTCACCCAATCCAGAAGTCTGGGCCACTGCTCAGGGTAATCAGCATGAATTATTGTCTTGAGGCACTCTCCTAACTGCACCCTGCAAAGTGAAATAAAATTCAAAAGCACCCATATGAGTTTTCCAAAACAAAGAGACTAAATTAACTTTCACAATCGATAGAAATATGGCTGTTTAATGAAACCGTATCAATTTTCTGATAAGAGGGACAAATTTAACAACCATCACCTCAACAAAGGAGGAACTTGTGCAACAAAGACAAGAATGTGATCCCGCACCATGTCCTTATCACCAGGTGAGATCTTCTGCGGCTCATCTGCAACAACAGCAAAACTCCAGAAACCCATCAACTCCACTGCAAAACGAGCTCAATCAATGAACAAAACAGCGAATTGCACTTACCAGGCTCCAGGGGAGTCCAGTTCTTGGCAATAAAGTTTTTGAAATGAATACTCGCCACCTGCCGTACAGCCAAGTCGCAATTGTTGTCGACGATGATCTGCAACAGCCTCACCAGATGCTGCGGCGCGTACTGAAACTGCAACAAATAGTCAACGACATCACATTGACATCAATAAAAACATAAATAAGAACCAACTCCGAATTGCGATCGAGCTGATGAGATTGAGGAAGCTCGAATTGGAACCTGATTGAGACTCTGCTCGGCAGCCTTGCGCTCGTCCGGATTGGGGCTGAGAGCAGCTTGGAGGATGACGGAGAGGCTAGGGAGATCCATTACGACGGAGAAGAAATGGCGTCTCTCCTCAAGACCTCTCTAGGGTTTAGAGTTGGAGTTGCGGAGAAAGACAGCTAGAGAGGGAGGAGCACACAGCAGAGCAGAGTGATTGTATATAAATGATTAGGGTTTACGGATTGTTTTTTTAACTGATTGCTTTGTACACAGAGATACAGTGGGGTTGACTCACGCCCTGACTCGTACACGCGCTGTTTGAGGATCATGTTTGGATACGAGACAAACAGCACCAATCCTGGAACGGCTACAACCTAGGCTGGCTCTGGTCTGGCTGATGATTATATGTTATGTCTCAACTTTTCTACTAATCATATTATTACATTTACAGATTCATCATTTTAATGTTTGGGTTGTTGGGTTTAGTGACGTTGGCAATAATCAGAGCGCACGTGCGATGACCAGGCCTGCTTTTGAGAGTTAGGCCCCGCAACACCTATTTCGATGCTTCGGCCCATTAAGATGAGCCCAACACTGACATAAATGGGCTCACTTGTTTTATACGAGGCCTGATTGGATATATCAAAGCCCAAATAGAATAAACCCAATAAAAAGTGTGGCACTTTCTCTTCAAGTAGATCAATGTTGAGCACTAAAAATGAAACTCATGTCCATTAGGATTGACTTAGTCAATAAAGACAAACATTATCTCATATGAAATTTAGATTTCGAATTTTAACGAGTCATTATTTGGGAGGGATGTGGATTAAGGATAGATTTTATTGTATGGTTGACAAAAAAATGTAATCGCTACATAAATGATGGTTTAAGTCGTAACATAGACCATACTACGTCCCTCGTTTCAAAATAAATTTCTCATTTTTTTTACCATGAATTTCTCAAAATAAATGTATTGTTTTCACTTTAGCTAGTTAATTTACCTTAGATTGTCAATGTTGTCTCGTAAAAGCGTGGATTTATGGAGGGATCAACTGATAAGCATTTATGCTTCCATCCATCAACTTAGATTCTGTATTGAATTGGATTATCACAACTTATCAGAAATTGATTCGATTTAGTGATCTGGAATATCTGATCACAAACATAAATGTAAAAAATAGATATTAACAAATCACCAAGATAAATCTAGAATCTCAAGGAAAAAGCACAATAAGTTGTTCCACGGTCCCAAAATCGAGATGTGATAACCGAATGTCAATATGTGTAGC
>JAYMTO010000562.1:0-11680 GCA_036898065.1 California macrophylla | reverse complement strand
TAAGCACCAATGCCAACAGTTCTGCCAGTCACATATGTCAATGTGAAAGTTTCCTTGTATGCTCTTGAATATGCCTCCGATACAGCCCCAATTTTAGTAAGGTTCTCAACACCAAATCCATCTTCCTTACCCACAATGGTGTCTATAACCCATCTAGTTTCTCCACTAGCCAGCTTTAACTCATGCGCTATCACGGATGATCCTATCTGAGCATAATCTTCAGGGGTTAGATATACATACTGAAATCCAGACTCTGGATTTAAAGCATCAGCCCAACCAACTTTAAAACACGCTTTAACTTCCTCAGCCACCCCAAGACGAGCACCAGAGTTGGCTGCCAAGTAAATTAGAGGCAATTTCTTAGTGCAAGCGAGATTGGTTACTGCGTGGAAGAACGCATTCTCTCTCGGGCCAAAAGACCCAGCTTTGAAGGTCACGTCATTTGCTACAACCAAAATTGTCCTTCCAGAAGGAAATTCAGGTCTAGACATTTCCATGGACCAAGCAACCATGCCAACATCATTAAGACAAGGTTGACGTTCGATAGGAACAAGAGCAGTTCCCAAGTTGCCTTTTGGATCAGCAAATACAAGCTCTGTAAGTTTGAGTAGAGCTTTATCCTTGGGTCTGCTAATACCAGGGAACTGAGACCATGAATTTTCCAAGGCTGTTTCAAATACCTGAAAGCATATTTCTCAAGAATTTAAATTGGTAAACTACTCATTCATGAAGAATTTTTAAATCAAGCTACATATATCGGTTTGAGCTCCACAACTAAAAGATCAACCTTGTTAGTTGGGTGTGACTTTTGCCTATAACTATTTTTGTTCTATGTGAGACATTGCACTTAACACTCCCCCCTCACCAGTTGGGTTGGAGTAACATTTGTGAATTATCAATAATATGCAAAAGAACATATAACTAACTGTAAACAACATGGTGCTTACCAATGGGAAATCGTAGCAGTAAGTGGTGTTGCTTCTTCTGGCCAAAAGACGTTTCTGATCAAGAATTCCTAGACTCTGATAACATGCATTTACTGGTACACCATGCAGAGGACTGCTTGCTGAGACAGAATGATTGATAACTCCATGTTTGCTAGTGTCCTCGATCTCTCGGTAAATCTGAATGTTACATTGAGCAACAACAATGATAATCCTGATTTTGTTACCCATCTTCTCTAATACATAATGAGCTACATCCACTGATATTTAGAAGGTTATAGTTCAATGATAATGGAATATTATACAAGCAATGGAGTTTCTGATTTTAACTGTAAGGAAAATGATGTCAAACACTTACATGCACAGTGCAGACATGACCAGTCACATCAGTTACAACAGTCCTCCAAGCACCATTTGCATGTCCAGATGATGCTATCCAAAGCTTCATTTCCCACTCACAAACCCCTAACCTATACATTCTTACACCAATAGATGCATGGATATCGCGCGCCATGTCTTCCAAGAGTAGCTCCACTGCACTTTCTTCTTGTCCAATCTTTACATCAAGTTCCCTACAAACATCTCAAATGTAAGGCATAGTGCAGGATATTGAGAAGGTCATCCAATAAGAAAAGGAAAGGTACAGAAAAACAGGAGTTACTTTGGATAGGGAACAAGATCATCTATTTGTTGCTCGCGTATGATATAAAGATATATATGAGCATGGCAACATTTGACCCTGGCACTGTGAGCATGGAGTTCTAATTCATCCATTGCACCCATCAAGGATCTCAAAATGCTCCTTGAAGTAAAAGACATAGCCCGTTCTGTACAGGCAGTGTCCATTTTTCGACCTTGGTAAGCAATTTCATTGGTTGGTTGCCTCACAAGTGTTCTAAGAAACATCCTCCGGATACGTAGTGGCTTGTCTACAACAGTGTACATGTGCCATTGACGGTCTTGGGATGGAATATATTGAATATCCTCGTGGTCCTTAAGTTTGTCCTGAAAGTAAACAAATATGAAAGAAATATAGATTAACGGACAGTAATCCTTCATTAATTTAATAGTGTTTTTCAGAGTTAACAGAAGTGCTAGGGTTGAACAATAACAAACCAATTCCAGATAATTGGACAGAGGAGGTTCCAAATGACACAATAGAGGCTCTTCCTCAAAACATAGCTTTTCTGTTGACCAATGAAAGGAGTGCCTCATAGGTGCACGTCCTTTATCCCTCTGTATGATACAACTAATGACCCCAACACCTACAGTGTGCAAGCTGGATCCTAGTTCTTGCTCTTTGAGTATTTTGGCCAACTTGTTTATCCTCTCTTGAGCCTGATCCTCAGCACTGCTGCAAAATATCAAATGGAAAAATGATTATGAGGAATGAGTGAAGTTTGAGGTAAAAAAAACACACAGTTAGAAACTCGGTCTCACTGCGAATTGCCTAAGAAGAAACGGGAGAGCGTACATTACAGTAACACATTGACTTAATTTCCCCCCCTTATATTGGTACTCTATTTAATATGAGTAAGAATGTCAGAGACACATTGATACCTATCCCGTAGTGAACTCGTTGGATTATTGTCACCAACCAAAGCAATATGCATCATATTACCATGTCTGTCCAGATCTATAGATCCAGTTGGAATTTCTTCAGAAAGATTATTAGTTGCTTCCATCACGGCCGCACTAATCATGGATGGAAAGAACTGGGGTGACTTAATTACAATCATGGCTCCCCATTTCTTATCACTGTGTTTCATAGCCAATTGCTTGGGAGACATTGGATCTGAAGACCCATTCTTTCTTTCAACCAGTTCTTCGAGGAATTCCCATGTAGCAATAAGAGCAGCTCCGTGCCACTGCATCCTGACACTCCCCTTTACAAGATAGGGCTGATGACAGACAACAATTTTGATGAGAAAATAATAGTTACAAAGTTAAATAAGAAGAAAACTTAAAAGAGTTTAAACTTAGAACCGTAGTACCTGATATAGTCTCCGAATGTAAGTCTCTACAACCCCTCTCTGAAGGGTGTGATCAGTGTGATCAAATAGACCAAAAAGAATATCTTCAACTGCTACGGGAGCACTCACAAGATCCTCCATTCGTTCATCAATGACACTTTTCCTCTTTGGAGTATCCATATTTTCACCATCATCTGTAAACATCTCCAGTTCAGAAAGGCTTCCAGCAATGCTAGAACCAAGTTCGCTTAGTTTGATGTGTTCCAACAGTTGACTTGCTTTTAGTAACAGCTGCATTGATAAATGAGGCGTCAAAAAATTGTTTCAAAAATGAAAATAGTCGTTTAGAAGGCGGAACAATAGAAGCTCACTGCAAAAGAAAAGTAAACCTAATGAAGAACCTTATAATAACTCTCTCTCCATGACACACTTGCAACAACTTCAAAGAATCACAACACTCAAAACTGAATTCTTTCTGAATGTCAGGCTTTCAACTAGCCATTGGATGTAATATCTTTTGATGTAACATCTATCCACAACCCCTCCCTGTTGGGGTCTTGTGGTTTTATTTTTAATAAAAAAATCTTTTTGCTGATAAAAAAAAAGTGGCTAACCTCAGAATAATTAGTATAGTTAAGTGCAGAAAACCGAATTAGTTTATCCCTGTAAGCTGCAGGATAAGGATAAACTAGTTGTTCCATGAGCCTTAGTACCAACTTATTTTTACTCTTGACACCCTGCATGCCAATTATTGCAAATGGTTAACAAAATCATATTATAAAAACTAAAAATAAAACAAGAAGAGCTGAAGAGGTAATATAGCAGAGCATTCTACAATTTAATACCTGATGCGATAGTACAATATCCACAATCTTCAATGGATCTTCCTTATATTGAAGCCGAAGATGTTCGATTACATCAGCCTGTAGAATATAAAGATATAAACTTTGGGAATGATAATTCTAGAAAACAGATTAACACAGTAACATCAATTAACTTATTGGGACCAAGTCCCTAATGCATTAGAATATCAACATAACCTACATGACAAAAGAGCAGAGACCAAGGTTTAGGTTTGCTGACAAATCATCAAAATAATTTCATGTACGGTGCACTAAGTCACAGAAAACTAAATATTGCAGAGCTGAAACATGTGACGTGAATACAGCGTAATGCTGTACACATACCTTCAAATAGGGAACTGGAAACAAAATGAGGAAAGAACTACCTCAAAACAAGCATCATCCAGAAACTGTATGAGATAAAAAAGGGAGACTACACACCAATTGAGGAATTTATAACATCCAGAAGAAACACCAGAGTTCAATAGGATAAGTAAAGCAGACAAGAAACCTGTGAGGGAGATGGATGCTCTAAAAAAGAGAGTGGCACAAAGATTCAATATGTAGATAATTGTTGTGCTTTAATAGAAATCACGGATTAAAAATGACATTTAGAAGCTTCCAGTATATTTATGACACAGTATCTGCATTATATTGTAGAAAAAATTGTGTTCCGTTGGATAAATTTACCTGGATGTTGTCACTGAATAGTTCTTCAATAGATAGGTACTCTTCGAAAAGTGACTGGACAACAGCACAGGTATGACTGTCTCTTCCTCCCTCATAGGACTTCACAAGACGCATCAGAGGTTCAACAAGCCTCTCCTGTTTCTCTTTATCAGGACAGGAGGATAGATGGGCCTGCAACAAAAACCACAGACCATAGCTCCATTTCAACGTAATAGGAGGATTTTTATATAAAAAAGGATCAATGAGGCGAGATACCTACTTCAAGAACACCCATCAACAATTTGGCAGGGAACTCAAACCTCTGGGAGTTTGAAACCCCTTTGAACTGTTTGAATTTTGACTCCAACTATATGATTGGAATCAGAAATACATCAAAGGTCTATCCGGAGACACAATTTCTGCACATAAGAAGAACAATGGACCTAGTTGCTTACCTCAATTTTGAGATCTTTGGGAAGGCGAGTAGCAAGAACAGTAAAGGATTCTTGCCATTGAAGGAAAGGGAGCTCAGGACTATTAAGACAGTTGAGCAAGCTCTGAACTACCTGAAATAGATGTCAGATGCTTAGCACCCAAATCAAGATTTGAGAGGTTTAAAAACGTTAAACTCAATCCAGACATGTAAGCATAGGTAACTATTGTAAAACGTAGGCAAAGAGTTTGTTTCCTACTACGACTCAACTATTGTAGCTATAAGTATGTACACTGTACTCAATGAAATAATCAAGTCTTCACTTTCCAAAGATTATACAGGACAAGAAAACTTACTTCATCAATATTATGTTCATAACCTGCAAGAATCATTCGTGCTGCATTTAGACTTGCAGCACATCTCTGATGAACTTTATCAGAAATTGCAGTAGGGGGTCCCAAGACCGGAAAGATTCCATGGAAAGGTTCTGCTTTTGTTATAGCTGAAGGATCATCTAGCTCAAGCCTGGCTATAAGCTCACCAGCCTAGCAAGAAAAAGAAGGTGAATAAGATGTTGCAAGGAATAGAATGCTAACAAGTTGTACCTTTGATATGATTTACCTGCATTGCTTGACCTTCAGACATTTTAAACAAGATGACACCAGAAGCAGGAGAGCGAAGAGGCATACACATCTTCATAACCTCAACCTCTGCATATGGCAAGTCAGCCTCCATATGACTACGATCTGAAACCAAATACCTCAGCAGTTTGCATGGGGTCTCAGCAATTAACTTTGATGGATCGTGATCATTCTGAATAAAAGACAAATAACCCATCTCAGCCTCTTAGGATGAGATATAAAATCGATGAAGAAAATTAAGTGCGACCGTAGAATATACCTGTAGCAAGCAAGTCCTTCCATTAATAAGAAGTCTAGTTCCAGCTTCTTCTTCTTCTGCATATATAACATGACTGTTTCCATCCAACTGTAACATGACAAAAAACAGTGTTTTAATGACAAATGCAGTTTCTTAGTTTCTCAGTTAAATCACCAACCTTCATGAAGGGATTAAGAAATAGAGAAATTTGTCTAGCTAAATTTGAAAAGTTGAACCTATTAATGCAGCATGCTTCAACATACTAAATTAATATACAAAGCATGAGTGTAGTGTATAGAATATTCAGTCATACAGTGGTGGGCAATTAGCATCTCTTAACACCAGAAACCATTTTCATGTCGCATGCTAATACTATCTACAAGAACCAAACTAACATAACAAATAAAGTTAAAAATAACCAACACAATTTTAGAACATGTCTATGGAAAGTGGAGGTGGAAAGGCAAATACAAGCAGACATGATTCTCCATCTTCCAACCAACAGCTCCAAGTTAATAATAAAATAGAAGTTACTACTTGATGATGATTGATGCACTTATACCAAATAAATATATTTGACATAATTCCAATTGCTATTTTGCAACTTCTTTGAGATAACTTGTGTAATAACTTTAAGCAAGGCCTTTGTTTAAAGTCTTGGTACACATGTAAAAATTGCCTACAAAGAAAAGTGTAAAAACAAATATAATGTAATGAATACCACTAAAAGGGTGCAAACATCCATGAACAAATATTAATGCAATGTAGTGACAAATGCTTGCCTGCATCAATAAACCCCCATCATGTAAAGTATGAATCTCCGCTTCAATCTCTGATCCATTCATGCTCAATTTATAGTTTCCTGGCCCTCCCCTTACCATGTCAATCTAGGAACAACATTCGAAGATTTTAGCAGCACAGAAATCGACCCCATATTTCTAAAATATGAAATGATCTTAATACCAAAAGAAAAGAGGTTAGTGTTTATGAATGATATTGTAATACTTAACTTTGTATTGACTTCCTTCAATATTCAAAGACACTTCAGAGTAAACAAGAGATAAGTGCTGCAACAAGAATGGACAATATTAAGGAAGGTCAACATAACAAATCTTAATCCAGTATACTTTACTACACTACCTTGGGAGGGATTTGGTCCTTTTCAAGATGACCAACATAATCTGAAACCATAGCTGCATTCCTTGCTGATGCTTTCTGAGGTAAATGAAATTATAGTGTTCTATATGATGTATACAGTACACCAAAAAACAAACCTTCAGAGTTCAGAAACTAGGAAGTAAAATTTAAAGTTGTGAACTTACAAACAGAGCCCCTCCAATAGCAGAGAGATACCAAGGGGGGCTTTCGGCTCTAACTTGTATTGCAAGTCCGCTGTCCAACCAACCTGTGTGAATTCTACTGTCTCTGTAATCTGAAGCCTGTAGGAAAGTTTCATTAGAATTTAAAATTTGTTATCTTCAGAGAAGCAAATTTCATTGTTGAGGGAACTAAAGAAAGATACAAATTTTGACACACTTGTAAAAATGTGAGAAGCTTACATGTAAGAGATTGATTGTATAACCAACATTGGTACGTATTTCTCCCCGAATTTGAATCCCCTTCAGCCCAATAACCATATTTGTAATAGCTGTACTTCTGGACTCTCCAAATGCAAAAACATGCCCTGGATAACATCAGTATTTTTAGTAGTCATCATTGTCTTGACAAATCATACTGCATGCACAGAGACACATGCTCCACAACTTCAAAGAAAATAGCCATTTTAAGATAATGGTTATTATCACGACTTCAGCTGAAACCGTTTAAAATTAATTCATATATGTATTATTGTTTTGATGCGTCACTATCAGAAGGACATTAGTAAACCTTGAAGAGCTTTAGAGGTGATTTTCACAAACATGTACATGTCATGTCCAAGAGTTCTAGAGGTGATTTTCTTTAGCATGACGAAAATAAAAACCTCCTAATCATGTTCAAACTTAAAGGCTAGATCAGAGTATCATGCTATGCATCACTTGCAACAATAGGATCCTGTATCACATCCAATTGAAATGTAGAATTTGAATATCCTGAGGTCCCATACTGAGAGCTCAACCTTATTAGTTGGGTTTGACGTTTGTCTGGCTTTATTTTTCTCTCTCCAAGAAATGTAGGACTTTATAATCCTTAACACCCCGCTCACATATAAGCCTTACTTCGCAACTTTTTACGATGGACTTGAACATGAACAATTGAAGGATTTTATTTCAACTGGCTCAATCAAGTTATATACATTACTAGCTTTCAAAGAAAGAAGTTATATAAACACTATGGACATTGTGTTGATAGCTAACACTCACCAAATTGAGAATCAGAGAACTCATGAATGCCTCCTTCAGACTGCAAATCATATTGTTGGACATCAGTTAGTTTAAAAATCAGAGAGCCGGTCTGTGTATGATAATATGATAAAAACAATTACCTTAACAGAGAAGTAAGCCCATACATTTGGATTGCTTTTGAAGCTCAACTCCTGTGTGAGTAAATAAGATTCATCACAGTATTTAGACTAAACACTTAACCTGAGATTGCTTATAAATCTTTTTTATCTAACCTGCACTTTTCCACTAGTAGGTTTAAAACTATCATCTGGATCCTCACTTGTTATTCGCACAGCTACACAATGTCCTTTCGGCCTTATGGACTCTGCCCTGTCAAAATCAAAAGGCTTGGCAAGAGCTGATGTTTTCCTCCAACCATGATACCCTCCACCATGTTCCATCCCATAAAATCGCCTTATTTCTGTTCAAGTAGATGTAAGCAAACACAAATGCTGTAAAAATGAAGACAGAAATATAATGATCCAAGGATACGTAATAGAAGAAATTCAACTATTTATGATATCATACCGGGAATTTGCCAGAGAGGAATGCCCATCCCAACTGCAACTTGTGCTGCTGGCAGATTTATTTCTGCAATCCATTCAGTGACAGGGTGCTCAACCTGTATGATAAAGTAAGACGTTCAGAAATATTATATATCTTATCCAGGAAAGAAGTAGACAACCACTCACAAGATTGTGGATCTACATCAAACAAAATAAAAAAGAATCCAATTAAGCCGTATGTCTAGGTAAAACAATATCAAAGCACCCTGATAATCATATTGAGCTGAATAATTTTAAAAAAACGTTGTTCTATCTTATTGTTTCCTAACCATCAGCCAGTACCTTATGCTTTTGTATCCATTTCAGGTAATGCACATTTAATATCATATCATAGAATAGCACTAATGTGGCAACAACAGATAAGGATGTGAAGAACAACAAGTGGGTATAATGGATATGTCATTGACTGGAAAAGAGGTTGTGAGCAATATCACATACCTGTAGATGAGCATTTAATTCTAAGAAATAGTACTTGCCAGTGTCCATGCTGTACAGATACTCAACAGTAGCTGCTCCAACATAATTCACACATGTAGCTAACCTTCTAGCTGCTTGCTCCATCTTTTTCACCGTCTCCAGTGGGACAACAGTTACTGGACCTTCCTCAATAGTCTATTTGACATACACGACATGAGACCCACAATAAATAAGATAGCACTGCATACAGAGCTAAATTTAGCACCCATCCTGTGACCTTACCTTTTGGTGCCGCTTCTGAACACTGCAGTCCCGACTATGCAAAGCTGCAGCATTCCCATACTGGTCACAGAGCAACTGTACTTCTAAACATCGGTTCTACTTATAAGAACCAGATACAGAATCAGAAGAAGTTCTGAACACCAACAGTTGCACCAAATGCACTTCAGTTGGTGATCTTACCTGGGAAGCAACCTTCAATACACATATTGGAGAGCCTGGGACTTCACCCTGCACTTGCTTATAAAATGCTCGAACCTCATCATCATTATGAACCTAGACATTTCAAGATTTAGTCCAATTTTTAAAATAGATGGGGAATAGAAGGAGGCAGGCTAAACCAAGTTTCTGATCTATTGCATTTTAACAACAGTTTATGTACAATTGCTTGAATGAAATGAGAGTTTTGTAAGAGTACTTGAGTAATATGTAGAAAGTATAATTTAAGTTCCAGCTTGACATGATGTTGTTGTGCATGAAGCAAACCTTTCTGATGCCTTTACCATCACCACCACAGGAAGCCTTGATTAATGCAGGGTAGCCCACAATTTCACAGCTCGCAATTGCTTCTTCCGTAGTATAAACACATGCCTCTCTATATGTTTCATCTGGAATTACCATCAAGCAACTGTCTGGAGAGATTCTAACCTGGAAGACATATACTTGGAGCATTAGATGTTATACAACACAGGAAGATGAAGAAGAAGAAGAACCAAAGGAAAAGGTTTACATGTGAACCACTCCATGGGAGGGTGGGCACTTCTGCTGCTTGAGCAATCAATGACAAACCAATCTTATCTCTCAATACTCCCATAGTCGTAGATGAGGGCCCAAGAAAGACGATACCCTTTGCATTTAAAGCATCAGGAAGCTCCGGGTTCTCAGATGCATGGCCCCAACCAGGCCAAACTGCATCAACATGTGTTATTTCTGCTATCTGACCATGTAACAGTTACCAAGTTAATAAAACACATCTGGAGAAGTATATTAGAAATAATTTTACTAAACTAATCAAAACTAGGTGAAATGAAAAATAGCCAACAACAAAGAAAATGGAGAATAAGAATTGAATCAAAATCCTGTATTTACAACTCAATCATTTTACATGTTCCAGAGACCTGAATAAGTGCACAGCCTCCTGCCAATATGGTAAGAGGTAGTATATACATGACTTAAGTCTTTTGTACAATGTACAGCCTCAGCAAGTTTTTATTCTTGCTTCTCATTTCAAATCAATGTAACACATACAGTAGGTAAAAAATGCCCATAAATGAACACAAAAAATGAGACAGCTCAAACTTAAGCTAGAAAGTTTCTTCTGAACTTTTATTTGCTTCTCTGACCCATTATTGCATACTTTAATTGACATAAGTAAAGCTAACCCAAGGAGTACAAAACTGTAACATAGTTCTGCCACACATACCTCTAGAATTAGCTGTACATTGGCATAGTTATTATTGTTAGTCCCACCTGGAACTTCCACAAACTGATTAGCAATTCTAATATGCTCTGCGTTGATTCTCATGTCCTCTGGTGTGGCCATGGCCACTAACAAGATGGCCTTCTCCGTCCCAAAAGTCTCATATGCCCAAGTCCTAATGCTGAAAATGAACTTGACAGCCGCCATTCCATTGTTAGCAATTAAGATACTATTGATCGGCTTCTTCCCTCCAAGGGCATAGCAGAATGCATCAACTTCAGATACTGTTGCTGGTTTCCTGGTTGGAACTGCCTCATTTGTGTATCGATTGCGTCCCCCAGCATCAGCCATCAAAGTCTTCTTTCGGGCCTCTGACATGCTGCACGCGACAAACCAATCAACCAAAACCAAAGCCTTCATGTTTACAAGTGCAATTTATTAATTGAGTTCTATTTCACTATGTTCATTAACAAACTTTTTAAAATAAGGAGCTAATCCAAAATGTGGCCTACAAATCATTTAACCATGTAAGCTTATGTTTCAAATCCAATTACTAAAAGCAGCCCAAATGTAGTGACTGAGGTGCACCCTTGTCAAATAAAAGGAAAATGACACTAGACACTAAATTAAAGACATAATTTCATCCATATAAATCCCAATAAAGTGCAAATTCATATTCGGTTAAGTTGTAAAAAAAGTTTCTTCAAATGAAGTGATGACTACAAATATATTGGTACAAACATGGATTTATCCCTAAAGCTCAAATTACAGATAAATGAGACAAATTATCATAGTTAGTTTGAGTCATTTTTTGCTGTATATTTTGACTTCAACAATACTATACGATCTTTGAAACTCTATTAGGCATTTTATATTG